>PVJO010023296.1:0-26362 GCA_004026905.1 Hystrix cristata | reverse complement strand
TGAGACTGCTCTCCTTGGAGTGGCTATTTTTGAGGGTGGCCCGTGCCTGCTGCTGGCAGCTCAGAATTCAGGAGGGTCCCCCGCCGCCCGGCTGATAAAGATGCGCTAGGTATCCTCCCGAAAGAGCTTAAGACATCATTTTATAGCAATACATGCATACCAGTGTTTACAGCAGCACAATTCATAATAGCCAAATCCCAGAAGCAGCCTGTATATGCACCTACAGATAATTGAATAAAGAAAATGAGGTATTTATACACAATGAAATACTACTCAGCTATAAAGAAGGGTAAACTTCAGATAGCTGTAGGAAAATTGATGCATCTGGAAAATATAATGTTAAGTGAAATAAATCAGATGCGCAAGCTTAAATACCATATGCATCTCTCCTTTGAGTAAGGCAGAGTACAAAGAGCAAAATGAAGGTGGGACAGAAGGAAACGAAGAGACAGATCTCTTGCAAATGGGAAGAGGTCCAGGAAACCTGGGGTGAGGGGAGGTCGGGGGGGAGTAAGAACTAAGACATGCCATGTATGGGAACCTAATAACCTCAATGAATGTGAATATTATCTGTTACAGACATTAGCTACGAATAATAATAGCAAGAACACAAATGGGGAAAGGAGATTTAGAGATGAAGAGACGGAAGTAGGTGGGAAGCAGATTTATAAAAAGAAGCTGTGCGGTGTACATGTACCCACTCCTCAGGATGAATGTAAACTTCGTGTACTACAAACATGTACTAATAAATTTAAAATTAAAAGATGCTCAGTGTGTCTAGAGCGCATGTGCCAATGCTATGGTTCATACTGGACACTTGTTTTCCTTTGTAGGACCAGAACTTTTCGTGCAAGACAGAGTGCACCTGTGTGACCTGACCCAATAAAACAACGAGAGCGCTGACAGATGGGCTCTGCTGGGCAGGAGCTCTGCACACAGGCTGCTGCGTTTTCATTGCTGGGTGACGTGAGCTTTGTGGACACCCTCATGAGAGACAGAAAGTATAAGAAAGCCTGGCAAGGACACCCACCTTGCAAGAACCCCCCTATCTTGCCTTGTCACCTTGTCACAGTAATAAACAAGTTTCAGCCCTCAGCACAACTACACACTAGGTACCATGAGGCCTCTTACTGGGGGTGCTCTTGGGTCAGACGCACCACATTAAAATCATCACTGGGGCATTCACACTATCGGGATGCCCACCAGGAATATTGTAAATGATCCTACGGTGACATTCACAAAGGGTACAGAGTACCACTTTCAGGAGCTTAGTCCTAGCCCAGGGTACACAATGTTCCACCTGCAAACACGCAGCTCCCTATTTTAATACGCTAAGAGGTCGTGGATGAATCTGTAAGCACTGCCTTTGCCCTCAGCAGTCGAACACACACCCTGCCTTCGCCAAGCTTCTTACAGATGGCTCTAGAACCCGGTGCCAGGGAACGCCAGTTTGGAAACACTGCTCTGCGCAATGCTAAGGAAGAAATTCTGGCCAGAAGCCGTTTGAAACAACTGTTTTATTAAATCCATCCTAGCTTACTGTAAAGTAGCCCTATTCTTCATAAAATACAGAAAAGTTAGAAATGTGTCCCATGGCAATTTCCCTCCTACTGATCTGAAAAGAAGTGGTATGTTCCTCCTAAGTAGCTGCTTAGATACATTCCTCTTCATTTTCAAATTATTGTCAAAATGCTCTGCATTTGAATCATAACTATCAGGGAGCAATCATAAGTGGAAGGAACAAAACCTAATTTATGGTTCAAAGAAATGCCTTTTATAGAAAAACAAATCACAAAAAATATTTAACAAAAAACATCAATCTTCTAATAACCTTTGTCATTTGGAGAAACTCTTCACAGGAAAGTGGCTCATCCTGGGGGAGCTGACAAAGCGGGGTGCTGCTCATTTCCTCCAGGACGGCGTCTATGCGGAACTCAACCAGATCGCTGACCCGGCCAAGCAGCAGCTCTAGGTCCTCTTCGGAAATACAGAAGTGAATGGAGAGATTAACTACAGCATTTTTAAAACACACACTATTAAATGACAGTAGTAACATCAAAATTAAAGTTTCTCTGTTTACTTATTCTCTCTCTCCGATCTTTCCCTCCCCCACTCCCTCCTTCCCTCTCTCTCTTCCTCTCTCTCTCCCTCTCTCTCTCCTTCCCTCCTTCCCTTCCTCTCTCTCTCTTTCCCCCTTTCTCTCTCCCTCTCTCTCCCTCTCCCTCTCTTCTTCCCTTCTTCTCTCTCTCCCTCTCTCTACCTCTCTCTCTCACTGAGAACTGAATCCAGGGCCTTGTACATGTTAGGCAAGTGCTGCTACAGCCCAGCTTTTCATTCTTAGACAGGGTCTCCCAAAGTAGCCCAGGTTGGATTTGAACTTACAACCCTCTCGCTGCAGCCTCCTGAGTAGCTGAGATTACAGGCGTGGGCCACCACACCCACCACGCTGTCTTCAAATTTCCCAGCCCTCCCCTGCCTGACTCTGAGCCACCTCCCCCAAGAAGCTGGCTGTGGCTGGGAAAGGTCCCTCCTCCTGCTCTGCTGCTATAACCTGAGCAGCCTTCCATCTCTGCACGTGCCACATGTCGACTCTTCTGCCTTATCTCCTTTGAGAATTCATTTTCCATCCTTACTTCTTCAACATTCATTTTGGTGCCTATTGCACAGGAGGTACTCAAAAAATATTATTGAAGGGAAATTGCTCTAATTTTTCTTTTGTGTTACTACCATAGGATACACGTTTTTAGTTTTGAGCTAATATTAGCTAAGCTAATATTTAACACTATGTTCCATAGATGAAAAGACTAACTCTGAAGAAAACTAACAACAATTCTACATCGAAAGCTGGAAGGATAGTTAATGGATAGCCACCTAAGGGATAATACATTTTCCAGCAAATACCACACTGTATAATCTTTCTTTTTCTAATACTACTTTCCCCTAGGAAATGACGCTGAAATTGAACAAAGAAAAGTCAACGTTATATACACAGGATGTGTCAGAGATATAAACACTGCCTTAAGTAAATATCTTTACTCCATGAAGAATAGATGCCTAACAGTTTTCCATCATTTCTAAACTAATCATTAAAGAGGCCATTCAAGACACCAAGCAGTTCTTCCTGGTAAGCTATGCATTATGAAAAGAGAGCCAACACTTAAGTTTGTGTGCTTAGTGAAATCCATTGTTATTTGTACCTAAATGATTCTTTAAAGCATCTTCAAGGACGTGTGTGGCAAGGTTAAAGAATGGTTCTGTTTTAGTTGCTTTTCTCTCGTTGTTGGGACAGAATACTCGACACCCAAAGTTAGGGGAAGAAAGGTTTATTAGCTCACAGTCTGCAGAGGTTTCAGTCTATAGTCCGCTGGGTCCGAGGCAGGGCAGCATGGCAGAGGCAGGGCGGGCCCGGCAGCCGACGACCGGCTGACCAGCAGCAAAGTAAAGTGAGGAAATTGCAAGGAATGTATGCAAATAAGCAATGCAAACAAGCAGCTAGTTAGCTTCTTCCTGTATCTTTTATCTAGGCTATCTGCCCCCAGGGCAGCCCGCACTCCCACCCCCAATCTCAGTCTCACATCCTTGATCCCAGCAGAACCACACCAAATTGATCAATAGATTAATTTAGTAATCACACACTCTAGATCCAGCTATCTCTTACCACGTGAGGCTTTGGGGGGACATCTAGACACAAACCATAACAGGTTCCCCAAAGATCCCCACATCTTAATCCCCTAAAATGTTACTTTATATGGCCAAAGGAACTTTGTAGATGTGTTAAGGATCTTGAGATGTAGAAATTGTCCTGAATAATCCAGATGGGCCAGTATAGTTGCAAGCATCCACATAAGAGGAAGGAAGGAAGGAAGGTCCAAGTCAGACAGAAAAGAAGATAACCATGAAGGACTGATGAGGCTGTGCTGCTGGTGTTGAAGATGGAAGCCCACCAGCCAATGCATGGAGGCTGCTCTGGACAATGGAAAGGATTTTTCTCTATGCCTCCAGAAGAACTATCCCTGATGACACCTTGGTCTCAGCCCCAAGAGACTAATTTTGGATTTCTGAGGTGTATGATTATATTAAGTCTATAATTGTATTAAGTTTTTATTAATTTCTGAAGTTTGTCATTGTATTACGAAGATATTAGCTTATGAAAACTTGTTAGAGCAACAATAAAAACTCAATATTTTTGCATAGAATCTATAAAACCTATCTGTAGAAGTTCTTTTTGTTATTCTGAAGAGTTAGAGGGACCCTTCTAAATGCATGATAGAAATAACCATCTGTAACTAGAAGGGTTGGTTCACTTGATCCAGAAAGAAATCTAACTGTTCTTGAGACTTAACAGAGTTTGTCTTCCAAAGAAACCTAACCTGTTTTTACTTTAGTTTTTATTTAAATTACAAAAATAAAAATAGAATATAAGAAGTAGAGTTTCTTCAGGAACTATCTCCTTGTCTCCAGATAACATGCTAAACTAACATCCAAATTGCTAGCACTCTAATCTTAATAACTCTCTAGGGAGAATGTTATAAATGCCTACTGTCATAGGCTATTTTAATTTGATTGTGGTCACTCTTTCTATGAAGTTTTTATATATTTTATAAATGCCTCCTTAGAGACTTTTAGCCAATTTCCGCTTGTTTTATTTCCTGGGGAGATGTATTTTGGAACGAATACTAGCCTGGAGAAAAAGAAACTGAGTTCTAAACCTGTCTTTACTGCTTACATAAATGCAACATTAGAACTCATTTATCATCTCTGGATCACAGCTCCCAACCTTTAAACCAGTGGCCTTTTTTAAGATTATTCCTACAATTTTCTTCACTCCTATAATGTTATGATTGTCTGATCATGTATTTAAATTATTCCACCTTCAAATTATAATGAGCTTAAAATACACTTCAGTCATATCCAAAGACCCCTTTATAATTTGTCTTTGAATCCAGCTCCCAGTCTATCAAGCAAAACAAAGAGGGGAGTGTTTAACAGTAATTCCTCATTCTGTTTTCTGTCTTATCAACACAGTACTAGTACTTCTGAAATGCACTTGAGTATGTAGCACCTAAATTATTGAGAAGGTCCAGGGAAAACTACTGATGAGCCAAGCTCTGAGCAGATCAGGTTATAAATAAACTAGTTTCTACTTCAGGAACCACAAGCACCAGGCCAAAAGAAATATCTGAGGAAGAAAGAGACAGAAACAGAGAAGGAAAGAGAGGACATACAGCACCACAAGAGGTCTTCAGGAGGGAAATTTAGGAAAAAGTGAGCCAGAAATGAGGAGATAGGATCCCAGAGTTGCAATGGGGTGTCCCAGCAATGGAAAAGTGACTACGAGAAACTGGCCCTGAGATGGCTGCTGTGATTCTACCTGACCGTATGATCCAGAAGCCTTCGGACCTGGTTCACAGAAGGAGTTTAGAAAGGTCTGCAGATGCTGGCTAGAGAAGCCCTAGAATGCTATAAACTGAGCTTGATGGGAGATTCTTGTCAGAGTTCAGAAAAACAAAATGAGGCTGAAAATACAGAAGCCAAAGCAGAGGCTCAGGAGGCTTCATTTGCAAACAAGGACTCCACTGGCACTTGAACTACAGACCAAGTATGTTATGCTCTGGCAGGAAATGTGTCTATATCTTGCCCATGTCCTGAGACTTTGCAGGAAACTGAGGTTAAGGGCAGTGGCACCCCCTCATTCAGGCTGTGGCATGGATACTGCTTGCTGCTTTTAGCCAGGTTTATAGTGCAAATCAGGAGCAAATGGCAGAGCTGAATAATTTGAAAAGTTTGCAGTTTCACCAGAAAGGAAGCACCTGCAAAACTGCGTCAAAGGACTGCATGGTGGCTGCAAACGTTGGCATTAACAAGAAGCCAAGTACTTTGCATCAGGACAATAGGAAAATGGCTTTAGGGCATTCAGGAATCAGCAAGACGCCACCCTTCCCAGGCTTGAGGATAGAAAACTATAAAGTGTTCATTTGAGAAGAGAATCTCCGAGCCTCTTGCTCCAGAAGGGCTGCCTGAGGAAATGGTTCCCCAGGATTCATTTCACAGTGCTCACCCGTCTAGGCACTCAGGAAGGCCACAGGTAATGAGTGGAGTCACCACATGAGAGAGGCCATGAGGGCCACAACCAGCAATTCTATATGGGTAGGACTGCCCAAGCCATGTGGAGCTCAAATCTCACCACAACTTGCCCTCAGCACTGGACATGGAGCAATCAGAATCAATGTTTGCCCTGCTGTGGTTCAGTCTCATTTTGGTCCAATTTCTTTCCATCCCATTTTCCCTACTGAAGTGAGGATACTTACTCTGTTCCTTTGTTTTTACAGGGGCTCACATAAAAAGTTTGCCTTGAGTCTCAGAAGAGACTTTGGACTTGGACTTTTCAGCAACACTGGAACTGTTACAACTTAGGTGACTCTTAGAGATGGGCTAAGTGCATTTTGGATAATGAGATGGACATTATTCTTTGGGGGGCCAGGGGCAGAATGTTGTGATCCAGACCTAAAATCTCCCTTAAAAGTTCATGTGTTCAGAGGTGGGGTCTTTGGAAGATGACTGGACCGTGGAGATGCAATGGGTCATCGATGAGTCCATGGATTAATCTGCTGAAGAGTTCAGAGTTGAATGTGCTGTTAGCGGGATGGGTCTGGTCACCGAAGGCAAGATCTGGAAGACTGGTTCCTCCCTTCTCTCTCTGCTTCCTGGCTGCCAGGACTTGAGCAGCTTTTCCTCTGCCATGCTGTTTCTGCCTTGGAACAAGTTGACTGTGGATGGAAACTATGAAGCAAAATAAACCATTTCCTCTAAGCTGTGGGTGTCAGACATTGTGTCTCACCAACAGCAAAGTGATCAAGGCAACATCCAGCTAAGAGTAGTGCAAAAGAAACTGAAGAAAAAGCCTAATTTTAAAGCTCTTCGTAGGCAGTTCGGGGAGAAAGATGAAACTGCACCAAACTACTAGAAGACAGCTAAAATACAGAGTCTCTGGTCCAAACTGTCAACACAACAGAGGCTACCAGAGGAAGTGGGAATGGGGGTAACGAAGAGGACTTTCTCTGGGTGACTAAAAAAAAAATGGACTGAACTGAGCCACGAAGAGAAAAAGACATGACATTGGGTAGGATAGGAAAATGTCTTTCAAGAAAAAATTTTCCTTTATTGTGTTCCAAATTGTGTTGTCCTGCCCACTACAGAAGATCTGTAATGGGTTAATATGTTCTTCCAGAAGCACAACCAAGGAACTCTGGGAAATACATCATGGCACACTCCCTTTTGGAGATCCTGTGGATGCTGGCACTAGGTTAGAGGGTCTGAAAAGTGCTCCAGAAAAGAACCTGTCCCACCACTTAATGCACATTTCCTAGATGGATCCGAACTTGGTCTTCTCTGCAGATGCCTTACACATTTGGGTAAATCCTATTTGATGGGATACACCATCTTACATACATTTTTAAGAATATCATAATCCTCACTAAGGAAGAATAATGTTTGTTTAAACTTTTCCCATTTTTAATATCTTGTCGTTGAGCACTCTGTGCCATAGCTTTAAAATCAGGGTCTCAAATATGCTAACCTATTAGTACAAGAAGTTGAATGATTCTAAAGATTCTTTATATTCTAATGTTTAACAGTAAGAATAAATTAAAATATGTGGTTAATCTTTGGAGAGAAACAGTTACTATTTATACATTCCAGGAAATCGCTGAATTTATATACTTTGGAACAATTCCCTGTGGACGAGCTGAAGAGTAACACTCCTCATTTAATTACTGATATCACTGTATCAATGAGAAATTATACAACAGATATTTGGAACTCAGCCTGCAAAACTGAGAAACAATCACCACTTGGACAGACTTACTGATCTTTGCAAAGGTGTTTTCCAGGTATGACTCTATATTCAGTGATGTCCAGGCCAAAGCAGCCAAGCCAGGCTGGAGGGCTTCATCCACTTTGGCCAAATGAGACACCATCAGGGGCGCGAGAGTGGGAGGCATTTTTGACTTCACTCTCTGGTATTCGGCCAACATCATCTGTAAGGAAATGGGGTTAAATAATCAACCATTAGCCAACTTTTAAGATCTATTCATATCATGGTTATGTAAGAGAATTACATTTACGTAAAGTTAAACTATAAAGTTCTAGTAACCGGGCAGATAGAATGGTGAAAACAAAATAACAGAAAACAAAGGTTGTTTCTATAATTACAAATTCCTAGTCCAATAAATTGTAGTTGAGGATGAAGAAGAAAAGTTTAAGAGCCAGAATTCCTCAGACCCTTCTTAGTCTAAAAAGGGAGAAAAGTTTTAAAGCCAAGTAATTTCAAGTAACTTTTCCAAACCACATTAAGCCACAGTAGCAGGGCATTCACCTGGGCATGGCGAGGTTCATGCTCGGCTCTGTACAATGGCACACTGGGCATCCTCGGGCATCTCCTGTGGACCACGCTCACCACCAAAAGTGTCTGGCCTGCCAGAGCCCATTGCTGGGACTATAGCCGAATCTTGATGCCAGACTCAAAGCACACAGGGAGAGAGTCAGGAACTAGTGTTGATTTCAACAAGTGCTGTGGCTTCCAGTACCATCCACATGCCAAAAATAAACAATGTCCATCTCCAGTGCACATCTCACTCCGAGGTCTAGATTCACATATACCAACAGCCCACTCAGTATCTGCACTTGGATTTCTAATAGACATCTTCAGACCTAACATGTCCGGAGCTGAAAGTTTGTTCTTCCCCAAAACTTTCTCTGCCTGTAACACCAAGTCAGTTAATGGCAACTCCATCCTTCCAGTCCACTAGCCAAGACTCAGAGTCATCTATGAGTCCCCTCCTTCACTTTCACATAGGATCCATCACTTTATCCCATTTGCTCTCTAGTCAAAAGAGATCCTGCACCTGATGTGTTTACCATGGCCACTGCTGCCACCGCCCCAGACTCGCACCTGAATCACTGGAACGATCTACCTTGTCTCCCTGCTTCCACTCAGGTCCCTTACAGTGTAGACTTAACTTAGCTGCAAGAGCAAACCTTTCAAAATGTTAAATCAGATCGCGCCACTCCTCTGCTTACACACCTCTAGGGTCTCACGTAATTCAGAGCTACGAGTCCTTATTCAGAGACTCGGAGAGGTCACTGGTTTACCCAGTCTTGTTCCCATTACTGTACTTCTCTGTTCTCTCCTACCACGTTACCCCCACCTACCTGCTCCTGCCCTAGTATTATCCTTGCTGATCCTCAGCCTCGAGGCCTTTGAACCTCCTTCAAATAATTTCTCCAGTGGCACCTTCTCAATCAGGCCTACCCTGACAACCTATTTAAAACTATAAACCAACACCACACATTCTATGCTCTGCTCCTTTTTTTTCCCATAGTACCTATTTTTTATTCCAATACACTATATAATGTGCCTATTTAAAACATTCATTGCTTATTTTCTGTCTTACCCAAATAGAAAACAGATAGTCCATGACTTAACAATAGTGTGAAAATGAAATGCAATCAGTAGAAACTCCATCACTTGAATTTTTGAATTTTGATCTTTTCCTGGACTAACAATATCCACTATGGTATATTCTCAAGATACTGGGAGCAACAGTGAGTTCAAGCCTCCAGGCAGCCATGAAATCACGAGGGTAAACAACCAAAACTCTACAGTATATTATGTTACAAGCATTTCTGATCTATATATTCAATAAAGTACATGAGATATTCAATACTTCATTATAAAATAGGCTTTGTGTTAGACAATTTTCCCAAATATAAGCTAATATAAGTGTCCTAGTCACACTTAAAGTGGGCTAAGCTAGGCTACGCTGTTCAACAAGTTAGATGCACTAAATGCACTTTTGATTTAAGATATTTTCAACTTATAATGCGTTCCCTGAGACATAAGCCCAGTATAAGCAAAGAAACATCTGTATAATGTACACAAGGCCAAGAATTTTATCTGCTTTGTTTAAGTGCCTGAAACTATATCTGGGACATAGGAAATTATCAATCAATACCTCTCTTATTAATTAACTAGCTTGGGGGGGTGCTAGGGATTGAAACTAACTAGTTTTATCAGAGGGAGTATTTATGGCCCAAAACTTCTAGATTTTGGTTCTCTGCTGAAATTTACTTGTTGTGTGACACTGAACATTTTGTCTATATGCATTTTTAAATAGTTTGATAGTACTTCTATCCTTAAGGGTAATGTCAGTGGTATTAATCATTAACTATAAGAAGGTAACTTTAATGTGTTTCTTAAATACAATTGTTTTAAGTCTATAATTGTAATGAAAATAATAGTATCTTGATATTAGATCAATAATTCCTAAAATGTTTCCTTGGAGTACTAAGTCCAAGATGGTCCATAATAAAAATGATCCTTGGATGGATAAGTTTGAAAAACCCTGTATATACTATCTCTACTTTTGGACAGCCAGAATTAATATTAATGATTCTGAAAAACCTGCTATAAGGATAAAGAAATCCTAAGGGGCTTTGAGAATTTTTTAAACCCAACATTTCCCAAATGGGCTTTATAATCCTTTCTTCATGTAATTCTTTTCCTCAATTTCTATAATGCCTTTTCAATTTCCATGAAAGCCACTTTCAGAAAGCCTAAATTTGATAGTTCTATTAGCAGCTACTTATACATTTCCTAAAGCTTTTATCCACTGCTTACCTATTTTTCCAATGTCTATCACTTATTCTACTTGGGAAACCATTCATAGAATCCGCCTCCAGCAGGCTTTCTACCTCTCACCTTCAATCCTTTAACCCCGAGAGGTATTATTCATTCATTTGACAAATGAGAAACCAAGGCTTAGAAGGTAAAGTAATTTACCCAAAGATAATGGTTTGAATCCAGATCAAATTGGTTTCAGAATCTGTACTCCCAACTATTAGCCTGTGCTGGCTCATCTCCTCTGGTTTCAACTCTCTTCCAAATTCTCAGCTACTTTGCATAAAGGTAAAAAGCCTGAAAACTCTGTTAAATATTCAGCACAATAACTCCACATCCCTCAAACATGCCAAAACCTGCTCTTACCGGCCATTCATCTAGAGAAGGAACATTTAACTCTTTAAACCCCCAAGATATAATAAATGTCAACCAGAAGATACTTTACTTACTCAAATTGTCATTTACAACTGATAGCTTAAAAATATTTTTGCCCCACCGCTCCGCATAGGATTGGGTCTCCATGCCCTCCCTGAAATCGAATGGGCTGATGGAGATCAACAGGGTACAGCAGAAGGGAGGCTGTGAGACAACATGGCTTCCGCCTTGCTCTCTGTGCCGCTCGCTCCTGAAAGTCTCCCAGCCCAAGGCCTGCACAGTGCGCTTCATGTATGGATGCTCCAGTCCATAATCCAGCTGAGTGCACCATCCAAGCCCTGCTCACACTGATTAACCACAGAACCATGAAATATCATGAAATGTTTGCTAAAAGCCATTACATCTGTGGCTGTGTGTTATCTGCAACAGACAATTGAAATGACAACTCTGCTGACAAAATTATCATTAGCAAGTTTATAGTCACATAAATATGATTTCTTAGTAATAATATTTTCTTTGTAAATATATAGACTGACTAAATGACTTTGCTAAGAAGCAAGAATGTAAAGGAGATTTCCAAGACACTGACTAGTGTTTTATGAGTCCACATTTGGAGAATGTTAGTCTGTTGCCAGTATTAACTTCTTAATAGAGCATGAAGTAGCAGAAAGACAAGTCCAGGTTCTGGAGCTAATTCAGCCACTTAGCTATGAGACATTGGATAAGTCATTTAACCCCAGTGAGCCACAATTTTTGTCATCTATAAAATAGTATTCTGTCCCACCTACCTAACATGGTGCTGAGAAAGATCAAATTAAATAATGAAACACGAAAATGCCTTTAACTGTAAAGCTTCACGCAAGTACATGGCCTCAATATCAACATATCATGCTAACACTGTGAAATTTCCTATTGTGCCCATCACCTCCTTTATAAGGCTTTTCCTACCCTTGGCTTCCTTGACACTTGATTGTCATCTTCATAAACAGAACTTACCATCAGGGACACTGCATATTATTAAGTTCTGCAGAATGCAACCTACACAGAAATACATAGTAGCCCTCTCAATCAACCTTAAATTCCCTTATAACCTGCTGGTTGACATAACTCTCACATTCTCTGATCATCTCTCCTGCCACTTTAGTTCGAGCTACCCTCATTTCCAGGATGGACCAACGTAACAGCTCACAAACTGGCTTCCAACTGACAGGTGTGCCTGCCTCAAAACCCATTTTCCATGCAGCAACAAGGATGATTTTAATTATAAATGATATCATGCCTCTTCTCCAGCTTAAATTTCCTCCACTGGTTTCTTGGTACATTCAAAATTAGACCCTCAACTTTCAGTGTTGGCATACAAGGTCTGCGAGGGGCTGGTCCAGTCAATGCTGCAGCCTCATGCCAGGCACTGTCCCTCACTCACCTGCTCTAGGCGTCCTGCCCACTTTCTGTCATCCAGTATGACATCACCAGATTTTTTTAATGCATTCTAGAGCTAGCCAGGAAGGGTAAAAATAAAAGCACTGTACCTTCACGTTACTGAAGTTCTTTTTGTATATATCCCTCTTCTGGAAGAGGGCAGCTGCAAATGGTGAGACTTCCAGACCCATCTGTGACATGCACTCTGTTTCTCTAAATAAGATTAATATCTGAGGATCAAAGTTCACAAACAATTTCCCTGTGCCGGGAGCCTTCACCAGTAAAGAAGCCTCAAGACCTATGTGGATTCCTTCGATCTGTAAGGAGAAGTCAAGATCATTACTATCCAAAGCTCAATGTATGCACAGATATCTAGCTCAGCCATTTCTGGGAATCAGGATGGTTAAGTGCCCTTGTGGATTTGAGCTTCATAAATTAAAGGCAAAGGCAATGGGATCACTCACTCTCCTAAGTTCCCACTCAGAAAATAGACTTCAGGTTCATGGTGCTGATATTGTACAGTCAAGTCAATAAAATGTTTTATTCATGACCTCACACTTGATGGATAAGTGGACACTGCAGTAGTGGTGACTTCTTAAAAGCCATTTAGCTTCATGATACCTTTATTTACATTTCTAATAAAAGTTTCATGGAGCCTATTAAACTCAGTTTTCAGTTATCTAGCAGTGCAATGAATACAGCTATGGAGACTCACCTTCCTGACAATCTACAAAGAAATACAAACATTGGTAGGGTCTAAATAGATTAACCACTAGTACAGCCAAAGAAAACGTAAGACTTTGTTTAACAGACCTACTGGTGTTTAGCAACACATTCCGGATCTCACTGAAATCTAAAAAGGAAGAAACCTGACCAATAAGGTAGGAAAACAATAAACAGGGTTTCCTCACTTAGCACTTTGTAAATAAAAATGTTTTTCTGTGACTTGACTTAAGTTTTTTTAAAAAATAATTATTTTCCTCCATGAGCATATTTTAATATGGCACACAATCAATTACTTAGATTGAACCAAATGATTTCCAAAGTATAATAACATAGTACCTCGGTTCACAAATGCCTCTGTTCACAAACAATCCAGTTCGCAAACAGAAGGATTCAGCAAACTTTTGCTTCTGTTCTCAAACTCAGTGTCAGGTAACAAACACAACCTCGGCCATCCTCCCCAGAATTGGGGAATGAATTAAGTTCGTGAACTGACGTGTCACTGCACCTGTAAATACAATTCCTACAGGCATGTCCCTGACCAGTGTTAGAGGGAGGAGCCCCCATGCGGACACTGGGGACCTCTCACAGAGCATCTTTAGCGGCTCACCTGTTGAAGCCATGCCCTGTGGTACAGGACCTCAAACTCCAGGAGGACCCTGGCCACCCTGTTGTAGCTGCGAATGATCGGCTTGGCCTCGGGGGTCCTCAGCACAGCTGGGTGTTGCTGGAACAGCTGCATGGGCTGTTGGATCCTGTGGAAAAGCTGACGTGCCCACAAGATCTTCCCAGCAATGGGAGGCTGGTCCCGAGCCACAGGAGGATCACACTTCTGCTTCATGTACAGCTTCGAAATCATTTCAATGTCAGCCCCATAGTTCTCGAGGATCAGTCGGTATTTGTCATCAATGCCAAGATTAGGTATATTCAATCTGATTAAAATGTAAGGCAGTAAAAGGTGTGAATTAATGGAAACTTGTTTACTAATCTTATTTATGAACACTGATTTTAAAACGTATGCTAACGGAAAAGAATGAGATAGTTCTGTAGCATATGAAAAAATCAAAACAGTATCAATTTTTACAGTGTAGGCAAAACTATTGGGAAGAATTTTTTAAATTACCTAAATATTAGATAGTATTACTGTCGGCAGTCACAAGATACTTCAAAGCTTAGAGTATGCTCTGTTTGCAGAAATAAAGCAAATCCTCGATCCTTCAAAGAATTAATTCTCCTAATCCTCTGAGAAAAAACTGTAACTTGTGACTGGGGCTGTCAAGAGAGGCTTTTCTTTCCATTAGACTATGAAATAATAATAATAATAATAATAATAATAATAATGAAGCTAAACTATGTTACTATTACGCTAATTTAGAAAACAGAATCAGAAAATTATTTTTACCTTTCAAATTTTTTTAACATACTTAGAGCTTGATTTGTGTCTTGAATCTTTTCAAATGTAATATCCATGAACTTCTGTAACTCATTCTAAAGTGGAAAAACACTTGATTATGAACAATAAATTAACATTGGGAATTTCCAATTTAGCAACATGAGAAAATAGCTCCCCATTTTCTATAAATATCTAAAATAGAGAACAAAATATAAGAGAAAAATTACTAAATTTAAAAGAAAAGCAGATGCCCAGAAGCCAAAATAGAGAGATCTGAAAGCCAGAGGGTCACGGAGTTGCACCCGACTGGGCTCTGTGCACGCTGGCCCGACAGGGCGTCGGTAAAGCCCGGAGTCTGGCCACAGTGTGGGAAGAGAACTGTGCAGTCCTACCACCCTCGACGCATCCGGCAGAAATCCAGGAGCCACAAAGTGCTACCCAGTGCTTGCAAATGGAATTAAGTGATTGCAAGTCTGGAAAACCGCAGTGAGGCCTCCCACCTTCCCAGAGCTACGAATAAGGAGGAAAAAAATTACCCCAGAACAAATTACCCTAGACACGCTTTTTGTCGAGGACCAAATAGTACATATCTTCAGCTGGATGTAACACAGTTCTTCACAACTGTTCGGCTGTGCCTCTATATACAAAGCAACGACAGATAACACCCAAACAGGCAGGACAGGACTTGGACCCCAGGTACGGTTTGCTGAGCCCTGCCCTAGAGCAACTGAAATGCTACATGAACCACATGTAGATGAAGGGCACAAGTTATGCTGCACACTGCATGGAAGGCCTCAGCAAGAAACATTAAAAAAAATAAATAAATAAATAAATAAATAAATAAAGAAAGAAAGAAAGAAAGAAAGAAAGAAAGAAAGAAAGAAAAAGAAAGAAAGGAAGGAAGAAACTAACATAAAAGCTAGTCTGGGAATGTAAAACCATTAGGCTAGCAGCAAAAGCAATACAAAGCCATGCTATAGAAATACTTCCAAAGCCACAAGATTCCCCAGGAACTACATAAATAACTCCAAAAGATAAGCCCAAATGAAACTTTGAAAACCACATGAAAAAAATGATCTTTGAGAAAGAAGCAACAGAATCCACAAACAGAATTATGGCCCAAATCCTGGAAATGATGGGAGAGTCTGAAAGAGACAATAAACAGGAGTGTTTAAAATTGATAAAGAAGAAACAAACCACACAAACAACAGAATAGTATAAGACAGAGAGAAGTCAGATTTTAAAAAACAAAACTTATACATAGAAAGGAGAAAATTATTGCAACCAATATGCAAAGGAAACAAACCACATATACCTGAAAATAAAATTACAAAATTGCAAGACAGTTCTAAAAGAAATCACCCAAAATGTTGTGAAGAATAAAGAAAGGGAAAACGCAGGGGGAAAAGTATAATAGAAATGGAAATTAGAAAAAGAAGGTCTAGGGAAAAGGCCTAATGTACGAAAATGTACTGAGTGCTGCTGCTGAGTACCACGTAATGGAAAGGTCAGATCTTCACAGGAAAAGCGGCACATGCAGCATTAGGAAAAGTGGGTGATGAGTTTCAGTTGCTCGGTGCAGTCAGCTGTGAGCTACAGATGAGTTAGGGCATGTTTTTTGTGGTTTTTTTTTAACAGTCTAAGAGTTTTATATACGGAACATAATAATGCAGAAAATAAGATTAACTTCAAAAGATATACCAAAGGATTATTTGTCTGTATCAGAAATAGAAACCATACTGTAAACATATATAGCATGAAACATTTATAATATATACATGCGTATAAACCATTACCAATGAAATGGAAGTACAATGATTAGCCATGTAAATTTGAATTGCAAGCACAGACTCTAATTGTGCTCTCCTAATCATCCATTATATACACAATTTACTGATTTGCATGCTGAAATAGAGCATGTTTTAAATGTTCTGTAAACCCTGAAACTCAAAAGACACATTAACATGAACTTTTGTTTCAAACTAGAAGAAAAGTGCTAAAGAAACACCTAAAATGTTAAAATTAGTTTATTAGAGATGAAACTGGGCCAATGGTTACAATCCTGAGACCAAAAATCAGAGTCCTCAATGGAAATCACCCAGTTCTTTTGCAAAAAAAGTGTGTCAGTCGGTACCAAGGTGGTGTTGATTTTGGTTTCGACCTTGATGGAATTTTGAGAGCTGAGTTTTAACCCAGGACTACTACAGCAAACTCTGAATATTTTAAGGACTTATTCGAGCACTTAACAAATGGTTTGCATAGGAAACAGCCTGAAATATGGGCAAGTGGTTTCACCCTCCTTCGTGGCAATGTTCCCAGTCACACATAACTCTAGTAAGGCAATAAAACATGTCAAATAAAAACATAGTGATACAGCCTCGTCCACCTTATTTATTGGATCTGGCCTCATATAATTTCTGGCTCTTTCCCAAAATCAAAATGACAAAGAGTGGCAAATATTTTGGATCAATTCAGCACACCAAGGCAGCCACAATAGTGTAACTGAAGTTATTCACAAAAGAGGACTCCAGAACTGCTTCCGAAAGGGGCAAAAATGATGGCCGAAGTATGTTCAAAGCAAGGGGGAGTATTTTGAGGCACATTAATGGCAATGTGCCTTTAAGTGTAGTAATTCTTTTTATTTAAACATTTACTGTAGTTGTCCATCACACAAATATTTCAAATAATAACAACTGAGAATTTTCTATCATTAAAAAAGCCTTAAATTAGTAAATGAATGAAGCACAACAAATTCTAAACAAGAGAATTTTTAAACCATCCCTAAAACTCACACAGAGATGTCAAAAGAGGAAGAGAATAATGATATTAAAAGCAATGAGAGAGAGAAAACAAAATATCCGCAAAGAAATACTAATACATGACAAATACCTCATAGGAACAATAATGTCAAAAGTCAATTTTTTAAAAAATTCTCTTTATTTTCATTTTTTTACCAGGAACATGTACTGGTACATTGTATACATAATGATCACATTCATCATGATTAATTTGTACCTGTACATGATACATCTTGGGTCCCCTTCCCCATCCCTCCCTTCCATTCCCTTCTTCCCTATTTATAGCAGGTTTATTTACAATTTTCCATTTTTCCCCTCTCCCCTTTCTTGCCTTTTCCTCTTCCTTCTTTTCCCCCTTCTCCCTTTCTAGTTCTCCTCTCTTTTGAGTATCATCTTTCTTTCACCTAATATCTATTCAAAAAAAAAAAGATTTTCTAAGTGTTAACGGAAAGTAACTTTGAAACTAAAATTACATATAAAAACCAAACTAACATTAAAGTTCAAAAGCAACTTTTTAAGTATTTAAGCATTTAGGGGTAAAGGCCAAAAGCATTTGCCATTAACAGACCCTTGGTTTAGAAAAAGAAAAAAAAATGGCAAAATGTAAATAGAGCTGTTGTAAATAAAGAGGGGAATAGGAATTGAAGGGAGAGGTAGGGAAGGGAAAAAAATAAAACCAAGATGTATCTCATACAGGTACAAATTAACTATGATGAATGTGATCGTTATGTGTATCTAAAATGTACCACCAAATCTTCTTGGTTCAATAAAATAAAAAGTAAATAAAAGGGGTAAGCAGATTTAAAAAAAGAACTACTGAAGGCTATATTTCTTTAAGAATGATGAGTAGTAGGATGTGGCAAGAGGCAGCAGGGAAGCAAAGAAATCTGTAGACATGCTGTTAAATCTAAATAACTCTAATAACAACAGCAAGAAGCTTTGAAATAATAAAGGATGGATAGAGGGGGACAAGGAGATGGATCTCTAGCAAAAGGAAAGTGGTCCAAAGGAAAAGACATGAGAAATGAGGAGGAGGGGAAGGGGAAATACATAGAATAAAGATATGCCCTGTACTGGAACCTAGTAACCTCAATTAATGTAAACATTATGCTTAACATGAGCTAAGATCAAAAATATCAGCAAGAATGAAAAATGGGAGAGGAGAATGGGAGGAGGAAGGAAGAAGGATGGAAGGAGAAGGGGATCAAAAAAATAAAAAGAAACAAGCCGTACACATGACCACTCCCCGAGATGACTGCCAACTACATGAACTGCAAACATGTACTAATAAAATAAAAAGCTAAAAAAAATTTTAAAGAAGAAGCTTGGAAAATTGAAAAGTAAGGTAAGACTAAAATGCAAGATAGCAATATTATGGAAACATGGAGGTGAACAGAAATAGCAATTAATTTTAAACTTTCTTAAGCCAAGTATATGCTAAATCCACTAAAAATATAAATAGACACTACTGCTTCCAAATCAGTGAAAAGAAATACGGGAAATAACAAAAAATTAGTAAAACATAAAAAGGAAAAAGGAATCTATTTTAAGGAAACATGCTTAAACCATAATTAATTACAAAATAGTAGGAAGTAAAAGAAAGGAAAATACTTCAGGCAATACTAAAAGAAAGGTGAAGTAGCAATATGAATGATACTCAAAACTAATTAGACGGCAAAGAACATCACTGGAGATAAATATGCTCACTATTTACTGCTAATGAGAATAGCTCCCCTGGAAGATATAGCAGTTGTGAGCCTGTAAGCATCAGACCAACTGAATCAAGATATATAAAACACACTTCACTTAGCCACGGACTCTTAGAACCGATAAAACAAATAGATCAAACAAATGTTTAGTAGATTGCTACACCTATTAAAATGGCCCAAATCCACAAAATTTAGAACACCACATCCTGGCAAAGATTTGTAGCAACATGAACTCTACTCAGATTCATTGTAAAAATGCAAAATGGTACAGCCACATGCAAGGAGAGTGTGGTGGTTTCCTGGGAAACCGAAAATATTCTTACTGTACAACCGAGCAATCATGTTCCCTGATATTTACCCAAAGGAGAAAAAAGCTTATGTCCACACAAAAACTTGCGGGCTTTATTTATAGTTGCCAAAGCTCGAAAGCAACCATGACATCTTTCAGTGAGTGAGTGAGTGATAAAGAAGCTGCAGTACTTTACAACTAAATAATGGAATATTATGAAGTCACGAAAAGACATAGAAGAATTGCACATTACTAAGTGAAAGAGGTCAGCCTGAAAAGGCTAGATGGGTATGCTTCCAACTATGTGACATTTTGGAAAACACAGAACTATGGGACAGTAAAAAGATGAGTGGTTGTCAGAAGCCAGGATATCTAAAACATAGTGGTAGCCAGGGGAGGGAGGCATGAATAGGTAAAGCACAGAGAATTTCTAGGACAGTGAA
Source organism: Hystrix cristata (assembly GCA_004026905.1). Classification (NCBI taxonomy): domain Eukaryota; kingdom Metazoa; phylum Chordata; class Mammalia; order Rodentia; family Hystricidae; genus Hystrix; species Hystrix cristata. The sequence continues at coordinate 6,535 of PVJO010023296.1, read as the reverse complement.
ATGTATGCATGAGACGAGGAGGGTGGATACGTATCACTGCACGTTCATCCAAAGCAATAGCAGGTACAACAGGAACTCCTAACGCACACTACGGCCTTGAGGTGCCAGAGCTGTGTCCCTGCAGGCTCATCAACTGTACAAAACGCATCGACAATGAAGGAGGTTCATCAATAATGGAGGAGGGAACACCAATAATGAAGGAGGTTCTGCCTTTGAGGAGGGGCTGGAGTCAGGAGGTCTGCAGGAAATCTCTGTACTTTCCCCTCAATTTTGCTGACAGGCTGAAGCTGCTCTAAAAAAAGGTTAATTTTTAAGTGATTTAATGAAGATATAAAATATTTAACAACCCAATTGAAAGCCTGATATGATGACGTAAAAAGAACCCGAAATCCAGCTGGAAACACTACTCTTTACAAGCACACACAGCACCTCTGCCAAACTCGACTGTGCACTATACCACAGAGGACATCTCAGAAAACACCAAAAAAACTAATGCAATGTACCCTACATTCCCACATCCAAATATAATGAAAATTTAAATCAATGATAAAGTAAGAATCCAGCTGAGTTCAGTGGTAGAGTTCTTACCTGGCACTGTAAAGAATCTTTTTAAATGAGAGACAATAAGCTATAATAGGCAAGCAAACTAATTCATGCTTTTAAATGACACATGAGTAAAATAACAAGTCATAAAAAAAATGTATAGTATTAGAAACTGAATGATAGAGTGCTTGCCTTGCAAGCACAAGGCCATGAGTTCGATCCCCAGCACCAAAAAAAAAAACAAACTGGATGACAGCATATGCCCTGCATATTAAAATTTGTGAAAACAGCAATATCAGTAATCATGATCCTCGTGTAGAAAAGACATAGAGTTTCACGCAACTATTACAAAAAAGAAGAAAAACTGAAATGAATTATCTAAAGAGTCAATTGAGGAAAGGTGAAAATAACAACAGACTAAATTGAAAGAAGAGGCAAAATTTTTTAAGCAAAATGCAGTAAAATTGAAAACAAAGAAATAAGGGAAAAGATTAGAAACTTTAAACCTGCTTTTTCGAAAGAAAAGAAAGCAAAGACAAATCTTTGATAAGAACGACCAAGGAAGAGGGGAGGCAGATCCACATTCAGATTATCTGGCGAATGAAAGTCTAGTAAAGAGAGATTAACCACAAATTAAATTTATTTAAAAAACAATAAAGACATGCAGTAGGCCTTTAAAGTTAGGACTTATATATCAAAGTTTTAAGAAATGCTTCTTTTGGGGGATCACACAGATGTTAATAATACCTCATAAATAGCCAAGTTTCATTAGGTGCCAACGTTAATTATGTTGACTGCAAAACTAATACGACAGAAACGTGATTATCATCAGGATTTTCATTTCAATTAAAATTACATCTATAGTTATATAACTGTATGTCTTTCTATGTGAATGCCACGCTCTATGACACAAGACTGGTAATAGATGTGAGATGATAAAGAACAAATAGGAAAAAAATCTCCTGCTTTCACAAAACTTCTGCTGGGTGTGGGACCAGGTAGTACTAGCTGCCGATTAAGACGGGAGGACACCTCTTTCCTAAAGCCTTTAAACCTATTTTCCAAAATGTTTTTTATGGCTTCTTAAGAACCTCAAACATCCTACACTATTGTAAAATGTTGCCCATTGCCCCCCAAAACATTGCACCAATAAAACTAAGCAAAATTCACTCTTTGTTCAAGATTCAGTGCAGTTATAATTAGAATCTGAATTTAGTTAAATAAAATTCAAGAACATATTTTATCATTTTCTATTTCATGCTTCAAAGTCAAGTCCCAATCGACTCCTTTTTTTCTTAGTTTACCAGACAGAAGTTTGGAGTCTACGCGCATTTAAAGAGACCATTGATTGATACAGTATGAAAGTGAGAAAACCAGTTTGATATGCAGTAAGAGTCAGCACCCGAGTAGGCTTAGTCTCAGGTAATGTTAGGTCAGAAGTGATCCGGCAGGACAAGCAGCGAGCAGGGTTCAGAGGCTACCAGAAACACGAGCCTCTGAGGAGACAGAACCGGCCTGGGCGAGCTCAGCGCTCCCAGCCCCGCGCAGCAAGTCCCAAAGCTGAAGGATCTCTAGTCTTACTGCCTCCCCACCTTATTCAAACTGTTTCTTCAGTGTTCGGGATTGAACCTCAGGGCTTTTGCACTGAGCTACATCCCAGTTCCCCCCTTTTTTAAAACAGGATGTCACCAAGGTGTTTAATTGCCCAGGTTGAGCTCGAATTTACAATCCCGCCTTTGCCTCCCAGATTGCTGCAATTATAGGTGTGTATTATCACACCCAACAACCCAGGCACCTTGCTGGCATCAAGCACAGCCTCTTCTTTGAGGCCCTTCCTAACTCCAGTCAAGCAAAAGTGTGAGAGTATTTTCTCCTCAATTCACCTCTCATCCTGGGGGCTGAGGAGAGCAATGATCAGATCCAAGCATGCTTTGCAGGCCTGTCCTCCCTGTAGGTTTCTACAGGACTTGGACTGGGTCTTCTCATCTCTGAATTTTCATTTCCTGGCACAATATCAGAATGCCATCCTTTTACAACCAGTCATTCAAGCCCCTATTTGGCCTTTTATATGCTATATTCATTTATCTGCTCTAATTTACTCACATTTCAAACTTTCCGTCTGACTGTGAGTTTTGAGGGCAAACCTTGATTTATGCCTCCATTCATAACTCACAGCATATAAGTCTAATACATCATTGCTGTAGAGTAAATGCTTGTTTCATTGTGGTGAAGAGAGGGGAGTTCAGAGAGGGGTTTCAAGACCAAAAGGGGTCCCAGAACCACCATATCTAAGGCTTCTCGGGCCAGCTAGAGCTGTGACTTTAAGATCCCCACATATCACTACTGATCTGCTTAGACCACCTCTGGTCATAATCATTGCTATAAGGTAACACACACATGGAAACGAATGTCTCCATTCTAACGAAGCTACAGTGTTTCAACAGAAGATGAAGGTTAACTTTCTAAAAACTAAAGATAAGCAGAAGTCTGTGATTACAGATCATTATCCAAAGCTATATTTATGACTCTTTAATCCATGGAAAAGAGCCTTCAATTATTCATCCGAAATCACAAAATGCAGGCTGAGGTTGCTATCGGTCACCTCTGTGATGAAAATACTTCTCTCTTATGAATGGGTAATGATTAGCTGCACTACACAGGAAGGAAAAAAAAAACATGAAATCACCCAGAGGAATTTTATTATACAACCTACGTGAAGGTCATTAGTCTGCTTGCAAAATTCTTCATAATCTTGGTCAAAATCCATTTTCCTCTGGTCTAAGAAATTATATTCCTTTCTCTTTATGGTTGTAATGATGTTCTGAAATAACATGAAACAAATAAGGCAATATTTCAATATTCTTGCATTGCTTAACTAAATGATGTTTAAATTCAGGACACATCCAATCATTGCCAAAATACCTGTTTAAAAGGATCCTTATTTCTTTATTTATTCATGTTGCTTGGTGCTTATTATTTTAAAGGCAGTAAAATGTTGCCATACTGCATTCAAATTGAAAGTGCTTTCTAATGTTTTGTATATTTTAGGAGAAAACATTAAAAAGAATCATATCTGAAAATTCAGAGGTCTTTTCTCTAAAAGTTTCTTGTTAATATCATCTGAATTTTTTTTTTTTTAAGAAAAGCCCAGAGCAGACTTAACTAAAATGTTTTTTGTTCAGGTGTTTAAATCATCTCAGAAAATAAACAACAAAACACAAAAAACATAAGAAAAAAATGATCGTGTTATAATAGCTACAGATACATTACTACCTTCCAAGTGTCAAGTGTCTTAAATAAAATGTCAAGCCACAATCTACCACTTAAAAACGCTCTAGGATTAATTGCTTCCTTCTTCCCGGTAAAGTTACAGACTGTGCTTATGAAAGTACAAATTAGGCAATTCATCTCCTTGAAAATACTATTATCAGAAGTTTTGTTTGCTCTCAACAATGAGCTATAATGCCGTGTGATAATTCTTAACCAGGTACTAAGCCGTTCTCAAACTCAGGTGCCCACACTGTTGACAAAGGCATATAATTTTTATTAAGAATATTGGGCCTCCTTCCACAATCTCCTCTTCAAAGTCATTTCCGTTTAAACATCCATTCAAGTCTCTCAGTAGACACAAGTGTATAAACTGCACAACTTCTTGAGTCAAGTTTACTGGTTAAAACAACCTCCTCGTCCATGCTATAGAAATTATACGACTTATACAAAATTAATTATATGAATTATGTATGTGTATATTATATTAAAATATCTAAAAGAAGTACAGAAAAGCTACATTTTAATATAGTGATTTAAAAGATTTAGGGGCCAGGTAAATACTGCTCTATAACTGGATCTAATATCACTTAAGAGTATTAAGTTAAATAAATGAAATTATTCATTGTGACCTTCAAAACAACTAGTAGCACTCAATCACTTACTGGATACATAAGTCTTGAGCACCTAGTATGTGCCAGCAAACTTTAAAGACACAGGAATGAGCAAAACAGACAGATGTCCCCAACCTTGGGTAGCTACACACTTGGCAGAGACAGGACTTCTGGATGTAGTGTGCAAATCACAAGCGAATGAAGGTAATCGTTTGCTACCAGGGTCATTGAGGAATGTGACTCGGAGTAACTGCAGTAAAGCCAAGATGGAGGAAATGTGCATTGGGAGAGTTGTCTAAAGCAAGATCTGGGGGCCGAGGAGGACTCCACTGCACGGTGACTCTGAGACAGCACTTCCCCGGGAAGGCTCTACAGGACCGACCACCCGCAGACGAGAAGAGCTAGCGGCAGAGAGAGAGCACAGAGGATGGAGGGGAGCGCAGCGGCACAGAGCACGCAGCGCACTTCCCATCAGCGCCGGCACAGAAAATGCTCCCTCTGTGCCTTCAGGGACCGTATACATTTCATCTCACTACTGTCTGGTATGTCCATTTTAATCAGTATTTTGCTTTATAGTTTCAAAGCAATTTCCCAGTATTTTTTAATCAGGTTAGAAAAGACTTCCCATCTGCCTTTAGTTGTACTGTTCAACTTCTTGTTCAAAAATAACTTCAGAAATATGTCCCAAAGTCAATTTTTCATTAAAAGTGAAAAATAATTCATAAGATTCCAAACTGAAAAAATGAATGAATGTATTCTCTTCGAAACTGTCACTTTCGAAGCAGTTTATCCACCTTGTAGGTGACACAGCACATTCTAAATGTTTCCTGCTATATAAAATTTTGTCTTTCTCTCCCAAAACCTGATGTACTCAGAAAATAAAAATGGTTCTTTATACTGCTATATTGTTAGAGCACAAAAATTAATGTGTGGCAGTAAGTTATATGATCCTTTTTAAATTCGAGTAGAAAAAATAATTTAAATTCTAGTATCACTGTATCTGAACAAGAAAAAATTGACTGTATCCACATTAAGAAGCCTATTTTGTTTGTATATTCTTTTTAAAATCTTCCAAATACTATTAGGCCACAGTGCCCACTTTCAAAACTAAGATTCATCACACAGTTTATCAATGGATAAAGCAGAGAACAGTCAAGGTAATTAGGAACATTAAAGCTGTAGTAAAATCTGGTTCTTTACATGTTTTAATGTGTACAAATAGAACCCTTAAACACACAATGGAATATTACTTTGATATCAACTAGCACTGACACATCATGTATTCTTCATTAGATACATATTTCTCATATGAATAAATGAAATAATAACTTATATTTAAACATTTTTCTTGTGCTACTAATGAAAATTTTTTTCTAATGGTGATTAATTTTAAACTATTGAGAAGTCTTTCTTATAACACACACTTGAAAAGAATTCAATTAGCATCATGACACAGTTCTCAAACAAACCACATTTCCTTATTGTTAAAGGGTCATGAGATTGTATTTTACATTATAAACTGGTAATGTGAATCATTCTTAATAACATTGTTTGCATAAAATATTAAAGTTACTATAGATAGTAGAAGTAAATCTAGTTTTAAAATATAATACCTGGTACTTAGTGACAATGTCATCCAGCCCTTCAATTTTAGAGTCTCGTAAGACCGAGTATGTCTTGAGGGTCGTAAAGATGTCCATTATCTTGGAAAGGCGTCGGTGGAACGTTTCAAATTTGCCAAAAATATACATCTCACTAAACTCAAATTGTTTTTCATTTGGATTTTGTTTGAGTCTTTGTTTTGTCTTGTGAAAGCAGTGCTGATATTCCTTAAAATCAAAGACCAAGAGTAAGAAAGGAAACCCAGGTGACTGGGGCTGCAACTCAGTGGTAGAACACCTGCCTAGCATGTGCGAGGCTCAGGGCTCAATCTAGGTCCTACAGCAAAAAAAAGAAGAGAAAAATTCTGAAGGGAAGGGAAGAGAATGAAAGGAAAGAGAAGGGAAAGGGAGGGAAGGAGAGGGAAGGGAAAGGGAGGGAAAGGGAGGGAAGGGAAGGAGAAGGAAAGGAAGAGAAGGGGAAGGAAAGGAAGGGAAGGGGAAGGAAAAGAA
>PVJO010023295.1:0-26354 GCA_004026905.1 Hystrix cristata | reverse complement strand
TCTTTGTTTAAGGAAGATTTAACTTCCAATCACTTTCCTAAACACCACTTTTCTATTTACTCTCCCCAACCTCTCTATAAAGCAGTATTCTAACTTTTGATTGCACCAAGAGACAGTATTTATATTAACTTCTCCATCTATCTGACTTTATAGCTGGGTCATGGATTATTGAAGGATTGGGCTTTTTTTTCTTATAAAACTTCTTGCTTTTCCTGTAGTTTTTTTATTTTTGTATTTTCTTAATATCCCATGGATTTTTTTTTTTAAATTCTTGTGACTTAAACATGAACTATTGAACCCTCATGTCCCCCTTTTATCTCCCTGGACTGCCTGTCCCCTCTGGCCTTCTGGTCTCTCTTCCTGCACATTGGGCTGGACTGGGGAAACCTCCTATGTCTCGAGGGGGGAGTGCAGTTACATCTGTCTACTGTACCCTGCCAACCGCTCATGGTTTCCATTCCTCTAGTGGATTAGATCTCCCACCGACTTTTTCAAGAAGAGGATGTATGAAAGACAAGAAGCCAGCCCGTTATCTCCTTTTCTGTCTTCATACTTCTCCAGGGTTTGGCTGGGGTTGTGAATGTTCCAGGTCATAAACGACCCAGGGCTTTGTGGGTCTAGTGCCAAGACCCTGGATATCACCCTCATTTCTGACCCTATGTTGTCAACTCCTCTCTCTCCTTTGGAAGATTTGGAGAAGGATTTTCCTTTGGTCTGCTATTCAGAGCTCAAACTCGTGGCCCTTTTACTTATGTCACAGGTATGTGGTGTCTGCATGTGGCCGCCCTGGTGGGGCCCTGGCTGTGGGACCTCCGTGTACTCCTGTCCCCCTTGGAGTCCTCTCTGCTTGGGTTGTAACTGCCCTTTCCAGACTTGGACTCCTCAGCTACTCTGGGTCCCTGGATTATGACTGACCTTCTTTTGTCCCTTTTTTCCTATTGTTGACTTTTACTCTAATTTTTGTATAATTTCATAATCTTTTTCTTCCATTAGAATTTTAATTTTGGTGGTTATGTTTTTCATTCCCAGGAACTCTTTTTTCTTTGCATGTGACTTTTGGGTATTCTCGTTAGGAAGATGCAGTATCTTCTCTTTCCTATATGGTGCTATTAGTGATTAAGTATTTCTTTTTAATTTTTTTTCCACTGCTGCCTGAGTTCCTTCCAGCCTCTTCTCAAGCCCTGGCTGGGCGCTGATCTTCTGGCTACCGGGATGGTCAGGGTGAGGCACCAGTGGAGGTGAGGGGCGTTCAGAGTGGCCGTCAGGGCCAGTGGGTACATTTGCAGGAATTTTCTTCGCCCCTTGTGATACAGGGCTATTATTAAATAACTTTTTTAGGAAAATAGATGGATCTCTTTTGAAATTTTTATTTTTATTAATCCATGTTTGCAGTGCATAATGATGACATCTCTCTTGGGGAGGCAATATATGTACATGACACATCTCAATTCTTTTTCTGCCCCCCCAATCTCTTGATCCCCTTCCCTTTTGCTAAGATCTAGCTCACTCTTTCCCATTATCTTTTATTTCATTCACACTTACATGAAAAACAAAGCTCACAAATGCTTGAACTCTCTGCTCTAGTTGTATTTACTGCACTTTACTGCTACCCACACTCTTGAGACCCATGGTAACCGCATGGTGGGTGACTGCGCTTTTCTCTCCAGCTCCATGCCTGGTGACATTTTAATGTCGGTGGCTTGGCATCATGGCGTGTTGACATCATTGAGTGGGAAATGCTGCAGAGCCTTCCTCCTTCCCCATCTACCCCTGAAACGTTGGCTGGGACCCTGTGGCAGGACCTTCCCTGTGGGAACTGGTGCTTCCTACCTGTAAGAGGCTGTCTGGTCATCTTCCTCATGCAGCAGTAGATTCATGTTGAGGTCCACGACTCTGCCCCAGCCAGGGCCTACAACCCACAGAGGAGTCCCGGTGAGAGCTCTCCCTGCATTCACTGGCTGCCCTCCCCTCAGCTGAGTTCAGCCTCCACAGTGCTGAGCCCAGACAAAGACAAAAGCCCTTTCTGAAGTTCACAAAACCTCTGTAGGAAAACATCCACATTACAATTTTGAAATGACTGATTTCTGAAGAATGAAGCTGTTCCAAGTCAGCTTTTATTTCTCAGTAGGAATGTTGGGTGTAGCTCCTTTTTATGTTTCAGAGACTGTATCTTTTATACAGTACACGTTGATTTTTTTTCTATCCTTCCACTTGAAAATATTTATCATAGTAATTAACACCATACTCTGCAAAAATGTGTTTAATATTTGCCATAAAGGAAATGATGGCTGCAAATGCCCTTTGAGATATATTTTAAAGCCTTCAGAATGCAGACTTCTATAGTTAAGAAACAAGACATCTTTTGATTACATTTTGATTTTTCTAAAAAGTTAAAATAAAAATTAAATCATATACATATATCAATTATGACAAAACTAATATTTTCTAAGCTCAATATTTTAGTCTGAAAATTATGACATTGTGAATAGGAAAAAATATAAACAGCTAGAATAAGACAATCATGAAGAAATGAGATAATAGTCTTCAGATGAAACAATTAAATATGAATTATGACATAATTACAGACCCCCTGGTGGGTAAAGAAGAAAGCTACTGATGATATAATCGTGTTTTCTGTACTGTCTACTACTGCTTAGGGTAAAAAAGATCTTTGTTCCGTCGCAAGTTCTTCTATTTTGTTTTGAAACTTTCTTAAAATGTTCCCTTGGACTGGGGATTTCTGTGCTTCAATTAAATTGAAAGTAACAATGTTAGGAAAAGTTTCATCAGCGTCCCAATGGCTTTTCACACTTTTAGAATGTCATCTCCTTACTCCTTAGTTGCTCTGCTTCTAAATGTGGAAACACATAGTACCTCCCTGGCAGTTAATTTGGCTTTTATTTCAAAACATCAGCAGTTTAAACTTCAAAATCACCAAGAACTTATTTGCTATGCCCTTAGGGAGAAAAAAGGTTTCAAAGCTAAAAAGCAGATTATCAACTCTAGTAAACAAACCTGGCTATTTTACACACACACACACACACACACACACACACACACACACACACACACACAGTGCTGGGGATGGAATGCAGGGCCTTGCCCATGCTAGGCAAGTGCTTTACCACTGAACCACACCACAGCTCCACATTTTTATATCTTTTAGACACATTCATTAAGGAGCAAGCGTCATCATCCAGACAACACCACAAATATCAAAGGAAAGCTCACTTTCTGGAATTATGTAGTTGGAAGCTGAGGGAAGAATCTGGAACGTGTGCATGTGAGTGTGAGAATTTATGTCTGTGGACACAGACACACACATCCATAGACAGGCATACTGCACAGGTGTGCACACATCACACTGGGCACGCCGAGTGGTATAGTTGTAGCTTATGCCGTCAGACTCAGGTTAGAGTGCTTTCGAGAAACCGAGTGCCTTATGCCAGCTCTTGAGACTTGTACCTTGTTCGCTTTTCAATTAGTGTCAGATTATAGCTGTGAATTGTTGGCACACTCGGGCACCTGGACCCAATTTCCTTTGTTGCTGCTCAAATTCCTGTCAATGGCCCTATTAGTAAATTCATGCCATGACTGTGCTTTGCTCTACACTGACTTCAAAAACTAAGGCTAAAAAACATGTATGATGGTTGATTATGGATCTTTCATTTGTAAATTTACATGATCCCTTTAAAAAGTAAAACTTATTTTCTTATATTAAATGTAATTCATGGTTATTTAAAAAATGTGGGAAAGTATAGATTGGCAGGAGCTATTCAGCTACACTGACAGGAAAAGCAGCTGTAGCATTCAACCAGAACAACAGTGTATTTCTCTCTCTGTGATTATTGTTTTACAGCACTGAGACCCTGATGTAATACCATTTTGTATCCTGGTTTTCTTCTGGTAGTGTTATAGAATAAGCTTTTTCCTGTGCCATTAGAACTCTTTGTCAACAGTTTTTCAATGTGTGCCAAGTGCTCTGCCCGGAACTGCCATGGTCTGATCCGTGGTCCTCACCCATGACTGGGCACTCTGTCTCTCTGGTGTCCCCGGGACTGTAATGCGCACACAGTGAGCCTCTGAGTCAGGAGTGTTTTCTAAGGGGAGAAGTGAGCTTTCTGAGTTGGTGGATGTGAGCACAGGACCGAAGTGCTTTGCCTGCTCACAAGGCCAGAGGCTCTGCGCGCTGGCACCTTCCCAGCCTCCTTTACCCTGGCTGCTTGCAGGGGGACCACCTCCTTTGGTCTCACAGTGCCACTGTGCCCCCGGGGACCCAGGGAGGAGTCTCCTGGCCCCCAGGGTCCCGTGTTCCTGCTGGCAGAACCTCTTCAGTGGTTTGCTTGCTGTCCTGTCTGGTACCAACTCAGGCTTCCTGAGCTCGTTTGGGTTTGGGTCTCCTGCACCATTCAGTCCTGTTCTAGTCCATGCTGATCCCGAAGTGAAAGCCAAGCCCTTCTCTGACTTCAGAGAAACAAGCAACTGGCCAGCCTGATGCCTTCTCAGAGGAGCAGATCACAGAGGGGCTGTGGGCACGGGGAGCTCCTGGGTGCCCACCGGCTGGGACACCAGGGGTCCTCTGTCCATTCCCGTGGACCTTCTGCCTGGGGCACCGAACTCTGCGTTCTCCCTTGGTGCACAGCATTTCAGCACCCCTCCCCGGGACCCCTGCAGAGTGTTCCAGGTCGATCCTGTTGGATAAAAGAGAGCTCATAGGAGAAAGGGCCCCTCTGCCCTCCTTAGAAAGGACTTGAGGATTTAGGGCAGTACTGCCCCTCCCGAGTTGTGTTAAAATGTGGTGTCCATTGTGACCTTAGGGATGACGCCTTCCAGATGATAGGGAACAGAGCGCACCATGTCCCTACACTTCTGCTTCTCCCCCCACCCCGCCCCAGTCCTCCCGTTGGGAATGTGGCACTCTCTCAGGTGCATGTTTGTGTCCTGGTGCCTTAGAGGGCTCTGCCATGACACTTTTGTGTCCTGAGACTGGTGAGACAGGATGCTGTGGTGGGGCTCGGGCTGCAAAGGAGACTGTTCCAGAGAAGGTCCCTGACCGCAGGCGGCATCAGCATGGCAGCGGATGTGTTGGAGTGCCCAGTGGTCTGTTTCTCCCCAGGACTCTGGGGATGCCACCCGTGTCCTTAGAACTCTGTGCTAATTACAGCTTACACAGACGACGGTACTCAAGGCTTTCCTAGAAGCCTGTGCGGATACCGGTGTGATGTGGGGATGGTATGGATTCTGCTGTCTGGCTGTTTCCTTCCCAGTGACATTGTTAAGATGTCCATGGGGTCAGGATGTGGGGATGGCAACCTTAGCAGAAGTGTCACACGTCACCGTCCATGGTGACAGGGCTGGGACCATCAGTGTGACTGCAGTCTGCACGTATTCATTATTCTCCACTCAGCTTGATCCACACCGCACATCGACGACAGTGTGGCACTGAGACGTGACTATTGTGGGTGTGATGCCTCTGTCCGTCTCTACCCCCCTCCACACCTGCACAGGTAACACCTTGTCACAACGCGGCATGTGGATCACATTCAAAGCATCCCTTTGTCAGGGCACAAACTAATTTGTTGTTGTGTGTTGGAGGTCAAAGTTGTTTTAACAAAACATCCATCTTGGAGCTTTTTTGAGGAACCTGTTTAAAAAGGTTAAAGTGGGTAATTATCACACCCTTATTTACAGCTACTTGGCAATGAGAGTTGCTTTTCAATGAACCATTTATGCATGATCTGCGGCTCCAAACTGCAGGATTCTTCTTGACTAGGTTAGGAAATGTAATTAATAAATGATAGGATTATTTATGGTTCACAGTGCCAGATTGGAAGTACAGTGATGTGCAGAATGCGCTCACATGGCCCTTGAAACAACCATGCTTGCAGCTCTCATCCATGGATTGAACTGTCACGCGGCACAGTGGCGAGGACCCTGGATGGAATTCTCGGTGTCTTTCCTGTGCCTTGCCCTGCCGTGCGCTGGTGGCAAGCAACGCCTTGCCTTGAGTTGATCCTGGGAGCCTGCCTGCTGATGGTGGGGCTTGGGGGTCGCCGGGGGGGGTCCATGTACTTGTGTCTAGCAGGGATGCTTTCTGCACCATGGCTGTCAAACATCAACGAGGGCTCCTGTTAGAATCATGGCAAGGATAGCTGAGTGTGGTGGTGCACACGTCACCCTGGCACTCAGGAGGCTGAGTCCAGATGATTGCTCAAGTTCAAGGTCGGCCTGGACTACATAGTAAGTTCAAGGCCAGCCTGGATTAGGAATGAGTTCTGACCTACAAATACACCTTCATTTTCTCAAATCAAAATATGTTCAGTCGCATTGCTAAGTTTTTCAAAGGTGTTGGTTTTTTTTCATAGAAACAAGTATTTACAGTGCTATTTGTTCCTAAGTCTGTCCCGACACTGCACGTGGGCCACTTATTCAAACACGGCTGTTGTTGGAAACTGGGCCTTGTTTTGGCTGATGTCGGAGCCCAGGCAGAGCTTCCACCTCTTCCTGGCTGGGCTGCTGCGGGTGGGGAGCTGCAGATTTGCAGGTTTCCTCCTGGCCACACCTAGTGGCTTCTACCAGCCCCAAGATGAATGCGACTGTTCCTGCTGCCAATGCTACTATAGCTCTGACCTGGGCCTGGACCCTCTGTGGTGTCCCTTCCAGGGGACTCAGGGCCTCCCCGCCATACCTGGCAGGTGAGCAACACCATGCTGGGTCCCAGGTGAAGAGCACAGCTGGAAAGGGAAGGGAGGTGTCTGGCTGGCGTGGACGGGAACAGGATCAGCCCTGAGTGGACAGGGTGGCATCCAGTGTGGAGGTGTGAGTCCTTTGGGCTGGTACTGAACGGCTGTGACCCCTAGCTTGGAATGTACCTTTCACCAGCCCTTGACTGGCTAGTGTCCCCACCCGGCTCATGCCTAGAGCATGTGAATGCCGCCTCACTTGGAAACCAGGCCTGCCTGGTCAATCCAGTTAGAAAACATCCCAGATTATGGTGATGTGGCCTGTCCAGTGACCGGACCCCAAGAGGAAGAAGCAAACTTGGGCACAGACATGCAGAGTGGGGGCCATCATGTGACAAGGCAGCCAGGCAGCTGCCAGCCAGAGACCACCCAGGGTGGCGGCCAGCCTCCAGGAGGAAGTGGCCCTGGCCACACTGTACTCTGGGGACTCTCAGCTCCAGAACGATGACTGTGTGAGTACCTGTCATGCTGAGCAAGTGGCTGTGTGGTGCCACGTTCCAGCAGCCCTGGGAAGTGACACTGAGACCCTAAGACAACCCTCTAGGCCATGCAGTAGATGGGAAACTATGAGAGAGCACCAAAGCAGAACACTCTGTACCACGCAGGAGTGAGGTTCACGCCGACTCATGGGTGGAGGAAATGTTTGCACTCTACCACTGTGACAAGGGTGGAAGCCTACGCGTATGAGGGACTCAACAGCAAGGAGATGGAGCGTGCAACTGGACAATGGCAAGCAGACATTTCTCAAAGAAGACGCACATACGTACAGCAGGTGGTTGGATGGGCGCCCACCATCACTGACTACTAGAGAAATGCCAGTGCAGATCCCAGTGAGGAGTTGCCTCACCCTGCTAGAATGTCTGCTGCTGAAGGGACAAGGCGTCTCCAGAGGCTGTGGGGAGAAGGGAGCCACGTACAGCTGGTGGGGCTGCACCTGGCACAGCCATTGTGGGGGACGGTGTGGAAGCCCCCGAAAGCTGAGAGCAGACCCATGTCTGACCCAGCATGCCCCCTGGCTGTGTGTCCAGAGAGGCTGCACCAGTCTGTGGAGGAGATGCCTGCACACCCGTGTTCACAGTGCCCGAGTTGGACAAATTGTCCATCAGCTGGTGAGCAGATGTGATTGATCCAAACTGTGGTGTATGTGTGCCTAAATTACTACCTTGAAGACTCGTTGTCATGAGTCCCCCTCGCCCCCGCTTTGAACACTCTCGTCCCATCGTCTGCCACTGTCTGAGCAGCTCTGGAGTCCCCTGCCCTGAAGGTCTTTAGCTGCACTCTCCTGGCTGCCTCCACGTCCTGAATGGATTCAAAATGTTTCCCTTTCACGATCATTTTGATTTTGGGAAGAGCCAGGAGTCGCACGGTACCACATCTGGCTAATAAGGTGGACGAAGACACAGCGTCATGTTTTTATGAGATGCGTTTGTGTCGAATGGCGCTTGGCAGGGGAGATCACCGTAATTTTGATCACACCTTGCCGAGCCCCTCAGGAAAGAGGGCTCCAGAGCTGCTGCACATGGTGGCAGGACGGTGGAATGAGTGGGTTCCGAGTGAGGAAGGAGCATGGCAAGGTGTCTTTTGCTGTCATACAGTTTTTAATTCAAACGTTTGCCATATATTTTGGTCCTGCCTTGTACATGCAGTGGAATAGTATTCAGCCTTACAAAAGGAAACCCTAACTCCTGTCCTTTGTGACAACACCGGTGAGCCTGGAACTAGCAGTCGCAGAAAGGCAGACAGGTGTGGTCTCCCTCACTCGTGGGGCTTGTTGGGAACCACGGCTCACAGCGGTGGGGCTGGCGGTGTTCCCAGGATGTGGGTGCAGGGGAGGCTGGTCCCAGGATGTACGCTTCCCTTCAGACGAGAGGAATGAGGTCCGCAGACCTGTTGTACAGTGTGGTGATCCTTAAAAATCCCCGAATGGATTTATACGTTGTTTAAAAAGCTCCGGAACACACCCCCCGCAACCGCGTGAGGCGTGCACGTGTTGATTAGCTTCACTTAGCCATTCCAGGAAGTTTCTGTATTTCAAACACCATGTCTTACGTGGCCAATCTATATAATTTTATTTGTCAGTCAATGAATATTTTAAAAAAGATCCTACCTGTATAACCTCAAAACAGCAGTAACAACATATTCCAACTCTGTTAGGGAGGAGGGGTCGCGGGAAAGCGACCTAGTGTATATGAGAATGTGTCCTGGAAGACAAGGTTGAAGTGAGGTCCTTGCACTGCAGGTGCTTAGAGGCACGTGTGCAGAGGACCCAGCGCCCTGGGCGACAGTCCAGTAGCACGCGGTCCCCTCGGCTTTCCTGGAGGCGGATTTCCTGGGAAGTTGTGTGCACACTGATGTGGGTACTTTCCTCTGGAAATTCACTTGCCTGAGCACCGAGTGGGGCAGCAGCAGACAGGTCCTGCTCCAGGCTCTGGGGACCCAAGGGCCTGAGACGCTTGGTCTCCACCGAGTGGCGGCCGGAAACAGGCCTTCATTTCTCGTGGCCAGGCCCCTGCCGACCCCATGGGAGCCGTGGGTCCCTGCTCCGGTGCGGGACTGTGTGTGGGGTTCGTGGTCGCACAGTCTGCTGGGTGGGAAACGCGTGAGGACAGCTGTATGTATCTTTGGTAGGTCGGCTTGTCACGTGGGGGATACGGCCCTTGGCGGCCTCTGAGAGCACTTTACTGGTTCCTGAAGGGGGCTGAGCCCAGGGCAGGGGACTCCCGGTCCCTCTCCCTCTGCCTCTCTCTGGATGTGCCCCAGAGACGGTGACAGACTGGCCGTGTTGGCGTGTGTGGGTTTGTGTTCAGCGACAGAGTTTTTATTTTTTAATGGATTAATTAATTAATTTTGCGGTACTATGGATTGAGCTACATCTTCCGCCCCTATTTTCATTTTTATTTTTGAAGCAGGCTCTCACCAAGTTGCTGAGTTGCCCGGGCTGGGCTTGACCTCAAGAGCCTCTTGTCTCATCCTCCCGAAGTTCTGGGCCCACAGGTGTGCGGTGCTGTGGCCAGGAACTGACTGAGTTTTTAAATTGAGGTCTGCCCAATCCCTTTTTGACAGAAGAGTGTAGCTGGATACGCATTTCCTCTGCTGCAGTTTGGACAGAAGCTGAGGCGCATCTCCAGCGAGGGGGCAGGCGGGGGCAGCCTGGCTGGTGTTTCTGACCTTAGTGATGGACTGGCAGGGAGCATGACTTCCGGCTTCTATTCCAGGAAACCCAGACACAGAGTCTGGGTTATCCGAGTCCCTGCACCATCCTGCAGAAGTTTCTTTACTTAATGCGCATACAACTCTTCACTCACAAATGCTTCATGTCAGAAAAAGTTACATCCAATTTTGAATTATTCAAGTATAAATGATGGCACCTCTGAGCTAAATGGATTTCCACGCCTTTCTGACTTGTCAATATTTGCACCACGTTTATTCATCATGCAACTTCACCCAATTGCAACGGCGGGAGGGAGAAATTGAAGAGTCCTTAGTTACATTATTACTCTTGAAGCTTGGGCCCAGGGGTCGGTGGGGAGTGCACACAGGGAGGAGGATCATCGCCTCTTTCCATTCTCCGGGGGCGGGGGCCG
The DNA here is from genome assembly GCA_004026905.1 of Hystrix cristata. Classification (NCBI taxonomy): domain Eukaryota; kingdom Metazoa; phylum Chordata; class Mammalia; order Rodentia; family Hystricidae; genus Hystrix; species Hystrix cristata. The sequence continues at coordinate 16,027 of PVJO010023295.1, read as the reverse complement.
AGTTGCCCTCCGCACCGTGTCAGGTAAAGGAAGAACTTGCACATCTTTGACAGCTGGAGAGAGTGAGATTTCTTTACCCCAAAGTCTATCACTGCAGTGCTCGAGCTTCACTTAATATTTTGAATAATGAAAGAGAAGAATCTCTGTTTGGCAGCTTGAGAGTGGGACATCACGGAGACAGGAAATTGCTGGAGTTAAGCAGGCCGAATGACGCTGACATTTGCAGAGGAGAGTACAGGGAGCAGCGTGGGAGAGATGTTCTGAGAGTCGGGCAGTTCTGTGAGTTTAAATGGAAGGAAACAACAGCACACTTAAAAGCACCGTGAAGTTTTCCCGAAGCGTCCTCCTCTGTGGAGCAGAATTCCCACATCTGCTTCCAAGTCCAGAGCCTCCACCCCTGGCTTGGGGATGGGTGGGCGGGGGGCAGGCGAGGTCTCCTTGTCTATTCTTCACTGAATTCTGCTTTCAGGTGTGGAGAGGACTCGGTTCCACTGCCTGTCTAGTGCCTGCTGCCCCACACTCCTCCGCTCACATGCAGCCGGCCCCTCCAGCCAAGCCCAAGGGTACTTGGGAGGCTCTGTTTTGATTTGGAAGCTTGTTTTCTGGTAGGAGATTCAATTCTGTCAATTAAAGCAGAACACCTGCTTTTTCTCTGATTTTTTCTGTGGATTTACATTTTGAAAAGCAAAGCAGGTGCTTGAATTTTAGTAGTATTCTAATGAAATGGAAAATTGTCAATGTCACCAGAGTGATTGAAGAATTTCCAAAATGACGAATTGATGAAATGTTATGCGTCCGTGAGACCCAACTTCCAACGCGATGCTCGGGAAGAGATTCAGCCGGTGCTCTGCGGCAGGACCCGGTAGGCTGATGCGTAATGGGGAGCTGGCACCTAAGACTCCCCGGAGTCCCAGATGAATTGAAAGATGGAGTGTCGGGATGCAATTTCATGTAGTGTGTTTAATCTAGCATTTGTGAATAGTAAATTGTCAGGGACTCTCAGGCATACTATCATATCTGCGATTCTGGAGCCAGGAAGAGGCACGGGAAATTGCAGCAATTACAGCCCCATCTCATTGATTAATGCCGATTGCAAAATAGTCAGGAAAATATTGGCATTGCAGATCCAGTCTGTCTTACCGTGCATGACAATCAAACCAGGTTTACCAAAGGAAGGCGTGAAGGGGTTGTGCGAAGTCCTTGTGAGGCCCAAGCTTGGAACGCAGTCCCACCCTCCCCAGGACCATCTCGTCACAGTTCCGACATTTCATTTGCAGGCATGACCTCTGGACCTAATCACAGGATACAAGGATAGCTGCCTTCAGATGTTATATGTTTTGATATGTTAGAAAGAAAACCCGCAAACTAGATGGTACTACCACACATCCTGTGGTGAACCTTCAGGAGCACCAAGCCCCAAAGCCAGCAAATTTCATCCCAGGAGAGAAGAATTAATTTGCGAGTGATGTTTCCCTTGACATATCTTTCTACCAAAAGTGAGAGGTCATACTTGGATAAATTTCTGAGCCCTTGAAAATTGTTTTCATTTCCAGCTTTTATGTCCTTTTTTCCCTAAGAGTCTTTTATTTCACAAAAGTAAGAACTTGTTCTTGATTTTTATGTGTGAGTACCTTGGGTCAGTGTGAAAATTGTTGAAATAAAATTCAAAGCACTTTGCAAAATTTTTCTCACCGTCTCACTTTACTGCCCTGTAGCCTCTGAGTTAGTGCAGCTACCCGATCATGTGGCACAGTGAAGCCCTTTCCTCCCTTCAGCTGGTGCCACAGGACACCTTAGCCCTGTGGAGTGTAGTGGCCCTTACTGCAAGGAGACCCCCCCGGACTTCAGGCTTCCAGCAAGAGCCTGCCTGGCGCCCACCACGAGCAACAGAGTTCTTGAGATCACTGTGGTATGTGGACCTGGAGAAGGCTCATCAAAACCTTGTATCTGGTTGTATTTGAGTGAAGCCTGAGAGAAAAGCAGTCGTGAAAAAGAACGAAGCTAGCCTTGTGATTATAAGTTTGCAAACTTTTCAGTGCCCCCTCCCTTAAGGATTTGATATGCATGAAATTAACAGTGTTTATTTCTTGCCAGTTTTGATACCAGAGCAGAGATGAGACATGGTCAAGGCTCTGGGGCTTCAGAGTCTGCAGGGATGTGGAAAGGAGATGCCTTGGCTTCCTCCGGGCTGCAGCTTACTCTTGGCAAGGGTCCCACCTTGGACCTGGCAGCTCCACCTCTGAACTCCTGTGCATTTCTCAAGACCCATTTCACACATCATTTCTCTGGTGATGCCTTCCTGGATTTGTGCAAGGCTGAGTGGATTGTTCTCCCTCTGCACTGGAGTTCTGTGTTCGTATTTCTGTTCCACATTCCCCACCAACCACTTGCCTGATGTCCCAGGGTAGCTTCCTGAGACGGGAGCCCTGCCTTGCGCCTCCCAGCCCCCAGTGCCACCTGTGGGCACCATGAATGGGTGCTGGCGAATGACTGAGTCAAGTCATGAGGTCATGGTCACAATGTCGTTTAACCAGGATGCTTCGAGGCAGTACTTGGGAACTGCCCATCCCTTGTATAAACACAGATTCCAAACCTGGTCTCTGTCCGTCAACAAATCCACACTGTGCATCCTTCTCTGAGCCCTGGTGGCCATAGGACAGTCATATAGAGCTCAAGTCCAGCTCTTGCCTATTCTGCCAGGAATGAAATAGATGCTTCTGATAAAGCATGTGAGCATATTTCTCAGGGTGCAAGACATGCTCAGGGAATAATAGATGTTAGCAGGAGACCTCACGTTAGCATGCAGCTGAAGACTATGCCAGAAGCCAGCTTTAGCACCTCTGTGGGATGATGCTAGCTTCCACCTCCTTGTCTCACTATGTACCAGGCACCAGCAAAGTTCGTGTAGCTTGGAAATAGCAAATGCTGGTATATGGGTCACTTTCCCATCACTGTGATGAAATACCTGGCAGCCACACCTCCAAGTAGGAGAGGTTTATTTTGGCTCACAGTTTCAGAAGGTTCAGTCCATGGCCAGCTGGCTCCAAGGCAGAAACACCATGGAGGAAGGGACTGGAGGAGGAAAAGTGCTCACCCCATGGCAATCAGGAAGCAGAAAGAGGGAAAGGGAAGGAGCTGGGGACAAGAACACATCCTTTCAGGTCACACCCTTTGTGACCACCTCTAACCAGGCCCCACCTGTTGACAGTACAATCAGCTGTGAACTCATCCATGGATAAAGCCACTGGTGGGCACTGCACCCCAGGATCCAGTTGCCTCCCTGAGCCCCACCTCTGAACACATGAAACGTTTGGAGAACTTCTAGGTGTAACCCATCACACTGGGATTCAAACCAAGGCAGTGTGACCCAGAGTCCACCATAAAAAAGGGAGCATTTATTAAGCACCCACCATATGCATGGTGCTGGCCTCTAGTGTGTGACCCTCAGCAAAGCAATTTCCTTAGGAACTCAGAGCCTGTCCTTGAGATAATGTAAGTTGAGCACACAGAGATTTTCTGCAACATTCTGCTGGATTGCAATAAAGTTCATTTTCCAAATGAATCTGGTCAAAGAATGAAGTAAGTTGTTTTCAGGTCTTGAATGATTTTATTTCAGGAGTTCTTTACCCTTGGAAAAATGATCCACCACCCCTCTGTGGGTTCTGTGGGTTACAGGCATGGATACTGACCCTGTTATAAAAAATTAAATATTAATTTATTTTAAAAGTATAGTGGTAAACTCATTGCATAGTAGTAGAGCTAACATTATTTCTGAAGAGTAACTATTTTTCTCTAAACAAAAGTCAGCCACATTTTTTGCAAATTTCCTTGATATCTGGCTTATCAAGGGGCGGGCTCCCTTCCTCTCTGGTCTGTGGTGCTTTGTGACAGGATATACGACCTATAAAGGAAACACAGCCTCTTGTGGGAAGGGAGAGACTGGGAAGGGAGGAGAATCTGTCGAAATTCATCTTTGACTCCACACATGTAGGACAGAGCTCGTCGTGCGTGGAGTCTGCAGCCACATCGCGGAGCTCCTTGCACTGGCGTGGACGTCCAGGGCTGTCTGGTCACTGTTTTCACTGAGCCTGGTTTGCTGCATGGCGTGAGTCTTGGCCGTTGGGAAATAAGGGCTCCCTGGGAGCTCAGAGCTTGCAATGTCCCTGCAGAGCAGCCTAGAATGTCCAAGAGTCACACAGAGCTTGTCGCCTACCTCACCAGGGAAGTCTGGGGTCTTGGGAGGTGCCTCTTGCCACTGTGTCCCCAACACCCTCCACAGCAGGAATCCGGGGCTGCTCTTTCCTAACCTGCCTTCCCTGTCCAGACTCGAGCTCACTGGGTCCAGACGGGTGGCTTTGAAAACTGTGCGTGTTCCTGCGCCCACAGCAGAATTGCATTTAGCCTGTAGACCTTCAGCTGGCATGGTGGGAGTGTCCAACTGTCCGCTGGGGACAGCCAGGACTCGGTCTCCCTGCACTGACCTGTAGTTTGGGTTTTTCCTCTGACGTGCTGTCTGCTGCCATAGACTGTCTCAAGAAGGACCAGTCCAACGTCCATGTGAATTTGTAGTTTAGCAGACCCTCTCTTCCTCCTCCTCACTGGTGCAGCATGGGTGAGCAGTTTTCAGGGCGTTTTGGAGGGACCCCGACATGGTCAGGATGCCCCCTCACCTCTGAGCTGCAAGGGGTGACAGGGAGGTGGCAGAGAGGTTGCCAGAAGCAACAGTCGGCTTTCCTGATGGCCAGAGCGGGGAGTGATGGGAGCCCTGAGTGGGCTGGTGCAGGAGGTCACACTGATGATGGTGGCATCTGGCCAGGCCTCCCTGGCACAGTCCTTCTGGCCCTCTACATTTCACGTCCAGCCCTGCAGCACGGCGTGTGCCCACCAGTCACATCTTTAACCACAAGCGCCTGCTCCATTTGGCAGTGAGCTGGCTCTGGAAGTCCTGCAGAACCCTTCCTGCTGTTCTCTCTGGCTCAGTGTTGCACCAAAGGCCTAGCGTGAGGGTTGAGGATGCCTCTGGCTGGGGGTGAGGAGGACACCAGCGTGGTCCTGGTACTGAGCCGGGCAGCCTGGGAAAGCCACTCTGTCCCATCATGCCCATGGGAAAGGTCACACTGGCCTTGTTGTGAGGACAAGGAGACATACTCCAAGGAAGGTCACCTGCCTGTGGGTATCGGTGCTAGGTGGAGGCCTGACCTAAGACCCAAGAGTGCTTCCTTTTCCCAGTTTTAGGGGATTCTGCAGCTCCCTTTCCCGGCCTACTCCTGGAGTGGGATGTTTGGCTCCAGGCTGGTCAAGGCTGGACCACACGGGTGTCTCCTACTCCCTACCCTGAGGGCACCCAGGAACTGTGGGGGGCACCGGTAGTGTCCTCAGAGAGCCTGGAAACTCACACTACAAACAACAGGAGCGACTGCATAATCGTAGACCGTTGGGAAGAAAGACCAAGTTCATCTCATGCCATGGAAACTGAGGAAATCTGGCAGGGCCAGCAGTTGGGGAAAGGACGACAAACACGGGTCTGCCCGCGAAATCTCCCTGGCAGCGAGTATTTGGGTTTTGGACTTGGCTTTTCTCTCCAGTGTGTCATGAACATGTGGTTTCTGAAAGCATGGAAAGTAGACCACAGGGAACTGTGAGGACCCCCACCCTGTATCCAGCAAGGCGCCTGGCCAGGAGAGCGGCAGCCCTGCTCACGGTTCACATGTGGTGTGGGTCTGCTAGATCACGTGGGCGATGGGCACAGGCACGCTGGGCAGTCCGTGCACACAGGTTTTTGGGATGCCACGTACGTACAGAACACTGTCCTTTCACTGCCGGCACAGTGTGCTGAGTGTGACCATGCGCAGATTTCCTTTTCTTACCTTCTTGGGGAAAAATTGCATTTCCTAGATTATTAGTGAGGCGGGGCAGATGTTTGCATTTATATCATATTAACTTCACCTTTTAATTACCCACGTACGCATTTTCCTCCTGCGCTGTAGAGTATATATAATTCCACAACCTGTATATGTGCAGGTGAGAAACTGTTTTCTATTATGCGTGTGCAACTTATTTTTTCCTACTCTTCATTTGTCTTCTAACTTTGCTGTCGGCATCTTTTCTGAGCAATGAATGACAGGTATGGGGAGGAAAACTCATCTCACTCATGCCTGGCTGGGTTCTGGAGGCTGAGGCACCTGTAACAACAGAGGGGTTAGCAAGAGAGAAGCGTGCAAATTTATTTACCAGGGTTCTATCTGTCGGGCGCCTTCCAGAATGAGACTGCACAGGAGCTGGGGACCTGGAGTCTTCGGTGACGAGAATGGACGGTTAGTCCGTCCTGGGGACATCCGAGCAGCGAGGGCCTTCGCCAAGGTGACGAGCTGGGGACTCCGGGGCCGTGGGCGCGCCTCCTCTCTTTGGCGTGGAGGATGCGGTTTCCTCAGGGCCCAGGTGTGCACCCTGCCCCGGAGGTGGAGCCTCCTGCCTCTGCCGTGTTCTCAGGCCCCAGGACTGGTTCAGGGCCAGGGCACTGTGAAGCTATCCGTTATCTTAGAACTTTGTTGGGATTGAGAAGGACCCCATGCCGAGGTTAGACAAAAAAGGTTCTCGTATGTTTGTGGGAGTCTGTGTCTGTCACATCTGGGGTTACTTGGGGCTCGGATACTGGCTCTTTTCCAGACTGCTGCTGAGTTGCTTATTTCCCGTTGATGTAAACACCGGGTCTCTGGGCTGCGCACTCAGTTCCGCCCTGTGCCTTCTGGCCGGGACTGTGAGTCTCACCCTGGTCATCTGCTCTGCAGTGCTTGCCCACCGCTAGGTCTCAAGTGTTCTTTGGTCTCTCACACTGCTCATTAGTTTTTAAAAAAGTTTTTCCTGTGTGTTTGCTCTTCTAGAGGAATCATGAAATTAGCTAGTTAGAGTCCTCGCACGTCCCATGGGCTCAGACACGGCTTGTGTTGAGCTAATGAACTGGGGACCCGGCATCTCCATGGCAGCGCTGCCGGCTTGGTCTCTGTGGACGTCACAGTTTCTGTCTGCAGTGCTTCTGTCGTTCTCGGCTTCCTGAGGGTGGCTCTGGCTTTCCGGCATTGCCCCCCATTTCCACAGCTGCACTGGCTTTTCCTGCCTTTAGGGCGGATCCACCTCTGCTCGGTCCTCCTTCCCCGAGCTCCTGGTTCTGCTGAGACGGACGGTGTGAAACTGTCTAGAGCTGACCTTCTCTTGAGCGGTGCCTCCTGGTGCCTTCCCGCCGACTCCTAGGCCGCTCTCTCTCCCTTGCCCCGTGTGGAAGTGACCTTGCAGAGCTGTGCTTGCATGCCGGGCTCTGTGCTAGGCGTGGATGAATGCCAGTGTCGTAGTCACTTCAGTACCCAACACCCACAGTTTAAAGGAGTTGCAGTTCATCGCGGATCTCGTCTTAGTCCATAGTCAGCTGGCTCCATGGGCAGCCAGCATGGCCAAGGGGTGCGGGGTAGGGAGGGGGGGGATAGACCCTTCCAGGCCACGCCCACAGGAGCCACCTCCTTGACAAGGCGCCACCTCCCTACAGCACATTCCACTGCAAACTCATCACGGAGCAGTCTGCCCATGAGTATCAGTCACGTTGTCTCTGATGGGGTCCTCACTGTGACATGTTGCACACATCCACCTGAGCCCTGCTGCAGGGTGCCCTATAGGAATGATGACATCCACTCCAGCCACTGCAGCTGTGGCGGGAGCCTGGCGTCCACCTCACCTCTCGCTGTGCAGTGCTGGCCTCATCCTGGCCCCTGAGTGGTGCTGCGGCAGGTTGCCACCGCCCCCAGTCTTCCCCCTGCCCACGTGTCCCGGCCTACACCCGCCTGGGGTCGCACTGATCTCAGAGATCCTGCTGTGCTTCGTCCGTTTCCACCTGAGTTTGATGTTTGAAGTGCTAACCCTGGCGTCCTCCGGGTGCCAAGTTATACGAGGCTCTGCCAGCAGGAGCAGGGACGCTTCCGCCGGGGAGCCAGGGAGCCGGACCCTGCCGCACCACGCTGCTGCCACTGCGGGAGCTCCGGCCTCAGGCAGCCGGGCTCCTCTTTGTTCTAGGGAACAGTTGGTGCCATTTGACTTTTGACATAACTGAGACACTGTCTCCACGTGCCTTAGCTCCAAGGCCACCTCACTTCACCGAGATGAAACTGTCGCTTGGGTCTGATTAAACCACTGCGTCAAAATCATACTCGGAACACAGGCCCAAGACAGCGCATCCCTGAGTTACAGCACGACCGTTCTGCCCTTGGGAGCCATGCTGTCCCCATGGCTTCTGCTGACATCATGGCAGCCCTGGAGCCCGGCCCATCTCGGTAACCCTTCCATGCATGCTGACTCCAGGGCCCTTCTTGTCCCCGGTGCACCGTGGACTGTTGCTCTCCCACTCAAACTTCCACTGTGTGGATTTCAGCACGGGCTCCCTTGGTCCAGACTGGGGTCTGGGCTGCAATCTCCTTCCTGTTCAGAGCAGTAGGCAAACCTGTTCTGCTAAAAAGGCTGTATCTGGGGTCCCTCAAGAAGCGTACTGGCCGGTGGGGGGATCCCGATATTGGGGCTCACCCAGCACGACCACCCCTGCCCTCAGCTCTCCTCTCTCAGCCCCTCCTCCTCCTTCCTGCCTCCAAACATTTCTGACCCTCACCAGGGCTTCTGAATGCGAGGTCTTTAAATCATGGAGAAGGCCCTATGACCACGGAGTCCCATATGTTTTGTGCGTAGGTTCATTTTCTGGGGAGAAAAGCAAAGCCTCAGAATCTCAAGTGGCTCCTGCACCCTGGTGTGCAGAACCCGGCTTACTGGTCCCCGTTCTCTCTCAGATGGATGTAGCAGGGGCCACAGGAAAGGTGGTCTGTGAACCTGCCTGGCTCCCCACCTGGGGCCCCAGGTTGCCACACAAGGAGGAGGAAGCGTAGGGCATGGTCTGGGGTGGTTTGTCTCATGCGACCCCTTGGCCAGGGGCACCACCCAGGTACCCGGTCCAACTCCAGGTGCCTCTTCTAGGTGAGATAACTCAGAGACTCATAGACTTGGAGCAGAGCATGGCCCTCCCTGCTGTGGCAGCCTCCTCCAGTCTGCCAAGGTCAGAGGAGAAAGAGACCGATTCAACTGGGTGGAGGCCTTCCGCCTTCAGAGGCTTTGGACTTGGCCTTCGGCTGGAATTGTTCCCTGGTCTCAGCCTGAGGGCTGCCCTGAAGAGTTCAGACTTGCCAGCTCACAAACACAGGGCCAGTGATGTAAAAATGTCTCTCTCTGCAGATGGAGAGCAACAGAGATCTGTGGATAACAGAGCTCTTTGTGTAGATTCAGATCTATAGATAATACAGATCTCTACAGACAGCAGATATCAGTGTATAAATAGATCAACAGATAGATATAGGTATAGCTCTATAGACAATACATCTCTCTCCCTGTATATAGGTAGGTAGGTAGGCGGTACTGTAATCGGGTGGGTGGATAAACACATAGATAAATATGGTATAGATCTGTAGCTACAGATGGACCCATGGATAGTAGGTCTCTCTTTCTCCCTCCCCTTCTCTGTACGGATAGGTAGGTAGGTAGATGGACACATAGGTAACAGTGAGAGACCTCTCTGTGGATGGATGGTTAGGTGGTAGATATAGGTACAGATCTGTAGATGATAGATGCAAATTTCTCTCCCTACCCACCCCCCACATCTGTCCTGAATTTCTGGAGAACCCTGACAAGTACATAGTCCCTGTATGACTGTATACTTAGTAATTACTGAAATCTAATTATTCCATGCACACTATTGTTTTCCTGAGTCACATTGTGAACGAACAATCGCCCAGGTGACACCCAAATGGGATGGTATGGCTGAAGCTGGAGCCTTCTCCCAGAGCCTCAGGACTTCCACAGCAAGGAGACCAAGGGGCAGCGTCTTCCTTCCCTGTGCTTGTAGCAGGCAGGGCGTCAAGGGCATACCTTCTATTCTGTGTAGTGCCAACCAACCTTCCCTAGGGTGGAGTCGTGTCTTCGGAGGCCTTGGAGGTATCCGGGGCTGCCTGTGCCCATGGGATTTCCCTCATGCTCTCCTTGGCTCCATTTCCTCTTTGCAGTGTGGCTGCTTCCCAGGGTGAACAGGAGTGGACTGGGTCCCACCTCCTCCACCTGAGCGCCTGCTGCCCGCTGCTGTCCCCTCCCAGCCTGGCAGGACCCACAGGCCCCTCTCCTGGGAGCCCTAGGCCTCTGCTGGCCAGGCTCCACGGGAAGCTCTCTCCCGGCTTGGCTGAGTGTAGCATGCAATTATCCCAGTGGATGCCAAGCTCTCTCCTGGCCCAAGGACTTGGCAACACCCGAGCCCCATGGGGAGGTGAGGGCCCCTCATGGCCTCTTTGCTGGGCAGACATCGCCAGCCTTGCCCCGGGGTTGACCACACACTTGAGCATACCCGTCATCATCCAATTACGCCCAAACATCAGGGCCAGCAAGCTGCGGCAGATGGGAGGGAGCGAGGCCAGCTCCAGCCCCTGCCCTGTCTTGTGCTCCTGGCCTGCAGCCAGCCCTGGATGCTCCGGGGTGCTGGTCTGCACCCTTATTCTTGGGGCATCATTTGCAGAGATACCAAGACCCTTGGGCTGGTTTGACAGCCGCTAGGGGCAGCAGGACAGTCTGACACCTGGACTTGTGGCCAGATAGTGGGGAGAGCACGCTTGATCTCTTCTGACGAGGAATGTATGTGCACAGCACCCTGAGGTCTGGGCTGTCAAGGATGAGAGGTCACAAGGACACCACCATGGTCACCAGGAAATGGCTGCCGGGCTACTTGAGAAGGAGGCTGGAGGTGAAAGGACAGGAGGAGGGTGTGGTGGTGTGGGTGGCACAGAGTGAGTGCCAGGGAGACCTGGGGTGCCCGGGGTGCCAGGCCAACAGGGTCAATGCTGTGCCCGCCTCCCACCTGGGTCAGACTGAGTTGCTTCTGTCTGGTCCCCAAAGGCAGTGTCCTGAGAGGTAGAGGTGAGTGCTGGGGGTGGTGGCCAAAGGGCAGGGACAGATGGGCGCTGTTCCCTGGTGAAGGTGGGGTGCACTGGTGGTCCTCTGGCTGTTGCCCGTTGCAGTGGCCCTGCCTCTGACTCTCCGAGCAGCCTCTGCCTTAATGGTTTCCTCCTCTGAACAGAGTGCTCTTCCTGGCACAGCTCTCTTGCTCTGCCCTAGCGGAAAGCGTCCTGGTCCTCAGCTCTGCTGGCCTGTGTGCCCTTGGTGGTCCCTGACCTTGGCTCCTGTTTCCCTGGGGTGCCCATAGAAACCGTGGACCCAGCATAACTTCTGAGCAGTGTGGCAGACGGCCTGATCAGCAGCTATGTGTAGTAGAGGTCGTGGCGCCGTGCCAGGCTGCCCCTGTGGCCCACACCCAGGGCCTGGTACTGGCTGGGCCTGGCATCCCTTGTGGTTTGTGTGTGGCTCCCGATCCGCACAGCTGGACACGAAGCCAAGGCTGTACATCTCCTGGGAAATATACAATTCCAAAAAGGCACCAAGGAGAAGCTGTCATTGGGCATCAACTGTGTATGAGTTATTTCCGGTGCTGATCTCTTGTTTCCCACATCTGAGAACACTCTTAGCAGGGGTGTGGGTGATTTAATGAGATAAGGGTTTCAGAACCAAGTTCTGAAGGAGCAGACAGCAGGGCTGGGCAGTTCTGGGGTCCTGGGCCAGAGGAGAGGTCGGCACCTGGCTGGTTGCTGCTGGGGGTGGAGAGGCCCCGACCCCATTTCCCTTTGCTCTGAGCTCACAGTCATGGGATAGAGGTTCGATGGATCTGGCTCCACCGAGCCAGGGAGAGTCCCACCTTGGCTCTTGACCTTGGTGATGGTCACTAGGGCCTGAGAGGGGAGGACATGGAGGATTCGAGGCCCAGGCTGCCATGTGTGAGGTGCCTGGGACAGGGGAAGGGGAGCAGGAGTTGGTTGAGAACATGCTAAGTTTGGGACGGACACCCAGGCAGGGAAAGCCATCGGCTATCAACCTTGCACCAAGGAGAGGGCTGGGACGAGGAGTCTGGGTGCCACGAAGGTGGAGCCAGAGCTGAGAGCTGGCTGAGATTCCTCAGGGAGGGCAAGCGGGCAGGGACAGCAGAGGCCCGAGTACGGCTCAGGGACGGACGCTGGCCTTGCCGTGTACCGGGAGAAGTCAGGAGAGGCTCTGGGTTCGGGAGGAGTGGATGGGACCCCGTGCTGGGCCGGGACACGTGGCTCTCTCCACCCCTTCTTGCCCCACCCTTCCCTGCTGGACCTGTTCCTCACCGGCTACACTGTCATGGTTCTGCAGTGGCCTCTGTGGCAACGGGGGTGCAGGAGAGGCCACAGTTGTGTGGGAATGAGGTGTCGACTTTGCGATGTCTCCTCTGCACCTGCTCTGGTTCAGAATGGTGAGTGTAGAGCCACCCAGGGCATCCGGCCGCCACAGCTGCTGGGGAGCTAGCAGCCGGCCTACAGGTCCCATGCTGTGTGGACAACTACAGGACATCGCCAGAGGCCTGGCTGCCATCTGTGAAGGAATATGTAGCTTCCTTGGCAGATCGTCTCTGCTACCTTCCGTCCCTTCTTCCTCTGTGCTCAATAAAGAAGATAACGATCTCGGCCAGGACACGGCTCGGTGGCTCTGGGCTCCTGCACAGGCTGCTTGGCTAGAAGTCGCCCTGATGCCTGCGGCCCTGGGCAGGGCTCCGCGCGTGGAGAGCCGGCACAAAGGCCCCGTGCTCAGCCATCTTGGCATTGTCATTGGAGATTCTCTTTAATTAAAAGTCTGCCTTAGAGTATGTCAAGTGCTCCAGTATTTTTGCCATTCTTCTTATCTCTATGGCAACGAAAATATTTCAACATTTACATGGACATCATCTTCTTTGCTAATGTGCTATCTGAACTGTGCGTGCACTGAGGAGGGAACCGCACATGCCGCCCGCTGCCGGCTGGGGATGCTGGAGTTGCCAAGACAACCAAGGAGCCTAAAGATGTCCTCACCATCGTGCTAAATGGAAGCTTTAAATTAATTCGCTCCCGTGTGTTTCTGTAGCTTATGTTGTTAATTGAAATAACAGGAATGACCTTCCATGTACATGCGGAGCACCTTCCTATTAACGCCGTCAGTGGTGTTTGCTTAAGTACACCCTCATCCGTTAGGGAAATCTAGCGTGAAATGGGGCTTGCAAGATGCGCGCCTCACAGCATATCGACTGGCAGCGATGGGGGAGGCGGTGTTTGCGGTGTCAGGCTTGAAACACCAGCAATAACATCTTTTTATCTCCCGCCCTTGTGGACCTCCCGGGCGGGCAGCTCCCACGGGCTCCCTGGGACGGCCGCAGTGTGGCGTCGCCTCTGCCTTGCCCAGGGGCTGTTCCCCGGGCTCTACTGCCCACAGGAGCCGTGCCTTGGGATCCTGAGTGGCTTCCCCGGAAAGAAATCCTGGGTGGGCAAACACGTTTGCAGAGGGGAAGAGTTTCTTGTCATGTGAGTATGGAAACAGAGGCCCAGGGGTGCTTATGACACTCTGCCTCTGAAGAATATCCTGCGTGGCCATAGGACCCAGAGTTAAAAGTTAACTGGTAATTTTGGGAGTTTAAAGGGAGGAAACTGACTGGACGGGATCCAGAATTTAAAATCATCGCCAGCTGCAGAAAACCATCGACCCGTGCGGCCGACTGGATGGGAGCTGGCAGAACTGAGCTGTGAGCAAGAGCTTTTTGCAACTATCCCTTCCAGTGGTTCCAGGCTCCTGGGCAGGGCATGCGCCCAGCCGGTGTGGCAGGTTCCTGTTCATGCCGAGCCGGGCACGGGTGGCAGCCAGGTGCAGGCCTTTGCCTGAGTAGGCCTCTGGACTGCGATGGTGAGTAGAGACAGAAGAAAAGGAGGAGGGAGAGATGGGTGACCACCTGAAGGGCTTCTGATTTTCCACTTTCCACCTTTGTGTGAGGCGTATTTGCTTCCACGTGAGTGTAATTTGTTCTTTTCCTTTGCCCTGTGTATACCACAGTTGAAAGTGGTGAATTTAATTTCTGTTATGTCTGTAGCTATAGAACACAAAGCATCCAACAAGTCAGCAAGTAGGCTGAACTCTTTCGTTGGAAGGATTCTGACTTTGGGCTGTCCTGTGCATCTCACGGGCGGATAGACAGGACCCGCTACAGGTGATGCTGCAGGGAGAGGCGGGGCAGAGTGGATCCAGGCTGCAGGCAGAAAGGCCCAACGAGGTAGTCAGGACCCAGTGCTGCTGCTCCCTGCAGGGACCTCTCCCCTGAGCTGCACCCGCCTGCTCGCCACTGCTGTCCGGAGACAAGGTGCCCTCTCACCACAAGCCCCTCACCCGACCGAGTGGAGGAAAACCCACCTCGGGCCCTGTGGAGCAGGCCCCGAGGGAGCCTGGCTGCTCCGGGATTGGTTGCAGGGCCAACAGACCACGGGCCCTCCGGGATTGGTAATTACTCTAATGGTTTTCTGACTGCTGATTTTAAAGGCATTACAGGAGGGCTTTCAGAATGATGACTTTTCCTTTATAGCTGCAATAGGCACTGTCTTTTCAGGCTTTCAACTAAGCACATAGCTGACCTAAGCACGGATGGAGCAAACCTGCACCCGGAAGAGTTGCACGTGGCTTTTTAGTGGGGGGAGGGCAGCTTTGGCTTGGTGGGGCTGTGACTTTCGCTAGTCGGGGTTGGCTTCCATTGTCTTTATGTTCATAAAGGGATGGCAAAATATTACTTTGAGAAGATAAGATGTTTTTCCTCCAATGTAAAGCTTTTATCTCCTCCTTTAAAAAAATTATGTCTTTGAGCCCATAGATATTTGACTTCCATTAAATATTGATATTAGGTAGATTATTTCGCTTCCAGAAATAATAATAAAAAACACATAGCCTTGATAACATATTTTTGAAGCCTCTGTTATAAAATTATTGTCATTTAAACAGCTCTCCTCAATTTTCCTCTTAACAGTTTTTTGGGGGGCATGCTGGGGATTGGGATTAGGGCCTTACTCTTGCCAGGCAAAGTGCTGTACCACTGAGCTAAATCTCCAACCTCCCTTAACATTTTTTCAAGTTTTCGAAAGTTTGTATATCAACACTTGACTAGTTTGAAATAAGATCTTGTTGCTAAGCATACATTTGAGCATCCGTACCTACCTTGCAAAAAAGAAAAAGATTGATGGGGATTGGATGAGACTCTGGAAGAAGATTCTTACTAAGAAAATAGAAATCCCACACTCTTGGGTGCACAATACGAGTTGGACACTGTTGATCCTGGGAACATTTCTGCGTAAATAATGGGAGAGTGTGGAGACGTCAGAGCAGAGGGCCCCACAGAGTCCAGCCTGACCCATGGCTGCACCCCTCTTTGCCATTGTGCCCTCCAGCTGCTCTGACCCCAGGACCTGGTGTGTGCAGCCCTGAGGGACCTCCCACCAGACCCCTGCTGATAATGATGAATCAGGAGAAACAGAAAGGGAAGTTGTGGTTTCCAATGAGCCTTATTTCATTTTCCTTCTTCGATTTACTAAGTTCATTATTGCCTTCCACTGATTTTCCCCATACCTTTGTGTATTTAATTTCCTTTTTAATAGACAAACTGTCATGGGAGGTTACACAAAGCATTATTATTCAAAGGAATGTTTATATCACTCAGATAGATATCATAGAGAATTACAGATTGGAGAGTATTTATCACATATACGAGTGAGGAAAATGACTGTGTTACCAAGTAAATACATGCTATATTTAAATAACGTGATAGCAATCACCAACCACCAAGGTTTTCCTTGGTGTTCTGAAATTAGAATATACAGAAAGGCAAATTAATATTTAAACTCTGTATAATTTTGAGGCTCCATAATCTGCATGACAAAGCAGGGAGACTCTGGGCCATGCTGGGGTGAGATGGTATCATAACCCAATCTGACCGTGGGAGGCCAGTGAGGCTACACCACGAAGGGGACCTGTGGGCTGTGGGTGACACCCTGAGCACTGGAGGTAATTCCGTTATTATTACAGTGTCTATTGCCTGTGGCTTCTCTGT
>PVJO010023294.1:0-26392 GCA_004026905.1 Hystrix cristata | reverse complement strand
AAAATTAAAAAACATACTGTAATAAATGAGGTGTGATTGAAAAATGCAGTGAATGTTTACATTTAAAACACGGTAAATTACATATTGCCAATAATCCCCCTCAGAAAACACCCACTTGTTTCAAATATACTTATCTCACATTTCTTGCCACTTTCTGAGGCAGTTCTGGAAGTCTTCTTTTGCAAGTGTCTTTACAAGGTGTGATGAAAAATATGAGTGCTGTTGCCAGGTGGCACCCAACAGAAAGGCACAAAACATCACAAAAATATTACGGTGTGTCCCCATCCACGTTTTTCACTGGATCAAACACTGTGAGAGTTCTGGCTCTTCCCCAAAGTCAAAACGCCCATGAAAGTTAAATGTTTAGAATGGATTCAACACATCAAGGCAGCCACAGAGGCCCAACTAAAGGCATGAAAGAGGACTTCCACGGCTGCATCAGGAAGTGGCAAGAAGATGAAATAAGTGTGTTCAAAGTGAGAGGGAACATCTTGATGAGGATTAGTTGCAATGTCTATTTCGTGCTGATAATTTTTTAAGGTCTTTAAATTCACCATATTTATTCACCATACCATGCATGCCATTGAAGCAGCTCTGCGGCTAACTCACTTTGTAGGTTGTTAAGAACAGAGTCGCCTCCTACATAAATATGGACAATTGTGAGCGTTCGTGAGTATGTGCCATTTTATTTGAGTGACAAGTACAGTCATTTGAAAAATAATAATTTTCCCTGTTCTACTTTTCATTTGAAGGAGAGAAGGTCAAAAAGAGTTTGACATTTTTCATTCTTTTTTTTTTCACTCTACCAGTTTATTACACGATCTCTTGAACTAACTCTTTCTTTTTGATTTTAAACTAGAAACTGTGGTGATCACTGTTTCACACTGCATCTCAGTGCCATCCATAAGCAGAGATTTTTTTTTCATAACCTTTCCTCACGTTTATATGAATCAAGTTTCTAAGACAGGAAATTGTGTTGTCAAAGCTTATGATAATGATTAATAAATGTTTGGATATCTTATAATGTCACAACAATATTTCTTTTCTCTCATGATGCCCATTGCTATTTCGTAAAATAAGATTCATTAATAACAAACAAAGATAGCTATATTATTAGGGCCCTTTATATGTGTCATGTACACAAAACATTTACTAACATTGTTTTATTTAATCTTTCTCGCATCTTTATGCAGATATTATTTGGTATTTACAGATTAAAAAGTCAGTACACAGAGTCTCTAAGGAACAGAGCTACTTTCTATGAGCTAAACTACAAAACTCATCATTTTTGCATTCTGCCTTTCCCCATCTTCCAGAAAACTGCATTTAAAAAAATCACTGTGGGTCATATCAACTTTTTAATCCACTGTTCAAAAGTGACTTCACCTATCAACCTTCTATTCTGCTCTTTGTTAGTATTTCAGATGTTAATATTCAAGCTTGGCAATTGTTTAAATGCCAGCAGATGATTACCTTGTCAAGATGATTTGATGTGAATACTTCTGTGAATAAGATTCTAATGCGGGACAAAGCAGACTTAAGACACTATAATTAAAACAATAAGGCTACAGAGTGATTCATTTGATGGTATAATGTATTTCTTGTAGACATGAATACAATCAAACATTTTTGACCCTTCTTACAGATGTATTATAGTTGATTCTGATAATCAGAACCGTGGTTTGAAAACATACACATGGAAGGGAATGGTGTTGCTTTTTCACTGAAGTCTCTTTTCTTCATCTATACAAACTGGGCCCATTTTTAGCTTCTCTAAAAAATACCAAACCACTCTCAAAGAGAAGAACCAATGCCTTAAAAATTATTTGCATTTTACATCTGGCTACTTCAATTACTGTGAATGACTCCCTTTAGTTTCTGCTCTGTCTTTATACTTTGTTCTGTTATCCACATGCCTTTGAAAGGTTCGAGAAGTTTGGAAAATAGCAAAGGACCATATGCTTTAATCTTAGCTGGCTCCTTTTATCTTAGTAATGTTTCTTGGTTGGTTTCAAAGGAACTTTTGACATATTTTTGTTCTCTAAAATGATAGCTTTAAGCCAGTGTAAGCCAGGGACACAAGTGTAATAATTCTAAGAGGTTTTGTGCAATGATTTCCTCCTACATGCAATCCTTGAGCTCTGTATCTCCCCCATTGTATTTTGAATGTTCTCTAAAAATTTGCACTTTGTAACTTCATTATGAAATTATCTATTTAATGGCATAGTGAAAAAATTGACAAAAATTTTTTTCTAACTTGCACCCAAACTATAATTTTTAGCATAAACATCAAACATTCAAATTTATTATTCTACTCTTATTTTTATAACAATATTATTAAGAAACAATTCTATGCCATGAAATTCACCCTTTTAAAGTGTCCAGAGAGTAGTTTGAAGTATACTCATAGATTTATGCCACCATCACTGCTATCTAATTTTAGATTATTGTCATCACCCCTCCCCAGAGAAATCCACTATCGCTTAGCAATCATGCCTTATTCTCAACTTCCCCAATTTCTAACCAGCCATTAATCTAAATTTAAACATTCTGCACATTTAATACACATGGAATTATGCAAAATATGATCTTTTGTGCCTGACTTCATTCATTTATCATGTTTTCAAAGTTCAACCATGTTATAGAATGTTTCAAGATTTTATCTCATTTTACGATCAAGCAACATTCCTTTACATAGATATATCATACTTTAATCCATTGCTTAGTTGATGGATATTAGGTTGTTTTCACTCTTTTGCCATTAAAAATAATGCTGCTGAATACACATATATGAGTTTTCCTATAGACACAGGCTTTCATTTCACTTGAGCGTGCACCTACGGAGCGATACTGCTGTATCTCACCAGACAACCTGAGAAAATGCCACACTGTTTCCAATTACCCGCACCACTTTACAATCCCATCAGCGATGTATGATGGTCTTCTTAGTCAACAATTGGTATAGTCGCTGTCTTCTAATTTTAGCTGTTGACATGCATGTCAAGCGACACCTCATTGTCTTTTTGATATGTATTTTCTTAATATTAATGACCACCTCTTCATGGGCTTATACTGGCCATTTTCTTTGGATGAGTATCTGCTCAATTTTTTTTTTAATTGGTGGTACCAGGGATTAAACTCAAGGTATTCACACTAAACTACATCCTCAGCTTTTAATTTTTTTTTTTTTAAATTTTGAAACAGAGTCTCAGTCACTACATTGCTCAGGTTGAGCTTCAAATTGTGATCTCCTTCCCTCAGTCACCCACAGTGATGGGATTACAGGTGTGTGCCACCAGCCCTGGCTATGTCACTTTTTAAACTGGAATTTTATCCTTTATTGTCTTTTTGTAAGATTTCTTTACGTATATGATACATAATTTGAAAATATTTTCTCTTATTCAGTATATTCTCCTTTTACTTTCTTGATGATGTCTTTTGAGACATATAAGTGTTTAGATATGATATAGTTTGATTTATTTATTCTTTTCTTTGTGGTTCATATTTTTATGAACCTGTGACAATTACTTAATACTAGGTCACAAAGATTGACTCCTACATAATCCTCTGAGAGATTTATGGCTTTTGCTGTTACATTTAGGTCTATGATCCACAAACAAACATTATTAATATTATTTGTATATGTGATCAAATAGGAGACTCTGAGTTCATTTTTTGGACGGGGGTACTGGAGATTGAACCTGGGGCCTTCACACTGAGTGATGACTCTATTTATGTATTTTATTTATTATTTTTGAGTCAGACTCTTGCTAAGTTGCACTGGCTAGCCTCAAATTTGTTATCCTCCTGAATCAGCTTCCCAGAGTACTAGAATTACAGGTGTGTACCTGGCTTGTCCTCATTTTTTGTGTGAACTCTATGTTGAATATTTTGAAGAACTGAAGAAGTGCCAACTAATTTCCAAAGTGACTCTACTATCTCAATGGATGAGAATGCCAGTGTCTGCACACACAGTCAACTAACCCTTGTTCTTGTCATTAATTGTCCTTTATGCAGATGGAAAAGAACGAATACTCATTGTTTTAAGTACTATTTGTTGCAAGAGATATTCTTTTCCACTGAAGTGTCTTAGTATCATTATTGGAAATCAGTTAAATTTAAATGTAAAGGTTTATTTCTGGACTCTCAATTCCATTCCACCTGTCTATATTTCTATCAGTATATCAGTACCATACTACATATTTGGGGGGGGGGCGTTGCTGGGGATTGAACTCAGGCCCTTGTGGTTGCTAGGCAAGCATTCTACCACTGAGCTAAATCCCCAGCCCCCATACTACATATTTTGATTACTGTAGCTTTGTAGTAAATTTTTGGAATCAGAAACTGTGAATTTTTGTATCTTTATTCTCTTTTAAGGTTGTTTTGTCTGTCCTGGATCCTTTGGCTTTCAATATAAATATTAGAATCATCTTATTAATTTCTAAAACCAAAGCAGTTGAGGTACCAATAGGAATTACACTGAGTAAATTGATTGATTTAGGGAATACTGCTATGTAACAATACTAAATATTGCAATTCATTAAGATGAACATCTTTCCATTTATAGTTCACAAGTTACTTGGGCCTAGATCTTTCTCTGCAGGCAATATTTTAATTACTAATTCATTTTCCTTGGTTGCTCTAGGTCTATTTAGATTTTCTATTTTTTCTCAAATCATTTGAAAGTTTGTATATTTATAGGATCTGTCCGTTTCATCTGTGGTATTAGCATTCAATTGTTTATAGTATTTCCTTGCAATTTTGTAAATTTCTGGAAAGTAGGTAGTGTTTTTTCCTTTGTTCTGATAATTCATATCTTCTTTCATTCTGTCTAGAGTTTTATCAATTTTGCTGATTTTTCAAAGAATGAACTTTTAATCTTGCTGAATTTGCTTAATATTTTCCTATCCTGTTTTCCTCTAGTTTCTTCTCTATGATCTGTTGTTTCCTTCCTTGTACTTGGTTTAGATTTACCTTTATTTGTTAGTTTCTGAGAGTGGGAAGATAGGTTATTAATTTGAAAGATCTTTTCTTCTTTTTAAATGTAGGCAGTTTTAGATATAAATTTACCTCTAGGGGTCTGGGGATTTAGCTCAGTGATTAGAGTGCTTGCCTTGCAAGCACAAGGCCCTGAGTTTGATCCCTGGCACCACAAAAAAAAGAAAAAAAAAGTAATATAAATTTACCTCTAACTACTATGTTAGCTGCATCCTGTAGGCTTTGTTGTACTATGTTTCTGTTCTAATTCATCTCAAATAATTTTCCTTGGGATTTTTTTTTTGAATGAGCCATTTGTTACTAAGAAGTATTCTGTTTAATTTTCTCCTAATTGTAAATTTTCTGTTTTCTCCTTTTTCTTTCCTTCTAATATTTAATTCTATTGTAATTGACAAACTTCATATGATTTCAACCCTTCCAAACACATGAAGAGCTATTTGATTGCCTAACATACGGTCTGCCTTGAACAAAGTTCCATTTGTACTTCAGACAAATGTGCATTCTGCTATTATTAGATAGTGTTCTGTAGATGTTTTAAGTCCACTCTGTTCATAGTATATTTCAGATCTTCCTTTTCCTTGTTCTTTTGCCTACCTGTTCTGTCCATCACTGACAGCTGACTATTGAAGCTATTGTATTTTCAGTTCCAAAATTTCCATTTCATTTTTTAAGTAATTTCTGCTTCTTCATTTATATTCCATTTGGAGAAGTATTTTTCTCATATTTTCCTTCAGTTCTTTGACATTTTAAAAAAAATCTTTCAACATAATCATAACTGACTTACAGTCTTTGTTTGGCAAATCCAATATCTGACTTCTTCAGGGGCAATTTCTATTGACTACTTTTTAAAATATATATAGATCCTAATTTCGTGTTTCTTTTTTTTCTTTTTACTGTAATTTTCTCTTTAAAAACAAATATTTAAAATAACGTAAATTGGTAACTTTGGGAATCAAACAGTCTCTTCCTCCCTGGAGGCTTGTTCCTGCCATTTCTTGTTGTCGTTTTGTTGTTGATGAGTACTGCTGCTTTTTGCTTTGTCAGTGACCTTCTCGGACTAATTTTGTGTAGTCTGTGGTCTCTGTTATGTGCAGCCGATAAAATTTCTTCTCAGTTAACTTGGTGATTGGGTGATGATTAGACAGTCATTTTCTGGAAAGCCTTGAACCAATACATCTCCAAATTTTTGCCAAGGTTTTCTATTTGCTTGGTAGTGCACACCTTCAGTGCTGTAGCAGAATTACAACTCTGCCTTAGTCTTTACTTCTGGTTGAGCAGAGCATAGACGTAAGCCAAAGGTGAGAAATTGGGGCCTTCTCAACTCACTCCTGGACATAGGCACAGCCTTTTTGTTATGGTTTGTGTCTAGATGTCCCCCCAAAGCCTCATGTGGTCATAGGTGGGGCATTTTCAGAGGTGGCTGGATCTAGAGTGTGTGAGTATTAAATTAATCCACTGATTAGATCGGCATAGCTCTGCTGGGATCAAGGATAAAATACTCGGATTAAGGGTGCTGGGATTATGAGTGGGAGTACTACCCGACCTAAGGGTGGATAATCTGGATAAGATAATAAGGGACAGAAAGAAGCTGCTCAGGTCCCTTGCTTACCTTGCTGCCTTCTTCCTGTCTGCCAGGCCACCCTGCCTTGGAGTCAGCTGATTATGGACCGAAGCCTGTACAGACTGTGAGCCAAATAAACCTTTCCTCGCTTAACTTTGGGGGTCAGGTATTTCATTTCAGAAACAAGAGAAAAGTAACTAAGACACCTTTCTATGTACATGGCTTTCTAGACTTCCAGGAATATATCAGATCTTTGTAAATCCCCCGGTAGTCAACTCCATCTCATTTTCCTTTTAAGATTTTTGGTCAACTTATTATTAGCTACAACTCTTATCATCGCTTTAGTCAGGTGCAGTGTTAAACAATTTCCACTAACTATTTTCCACAGATATCCAGAGATAAGACCCATGCAAAGGGAGTTTTGAGTTAGGCCAAATAAAGGCAAGCACTCAGAATGGACCTTTAATTAGGAACTGCTAGAAAGTTCAAATAGTAATACTGCTCTGGGGATGGGACTTTTAGCAAACCCTAAATCCCTTACTCCCTCTACTGGCTGCTAGTTTGCTAGTTTTCCCAGCTAGAGTGGTGAGCTTGTTGGTTTTTCATGTTATTATGGAACCAGGAAGAAGATGATGGGGATAGCATAACACAAAGTGCTAGAAAGTTCATGGTTCATACAGACTTCCAGCCATTTTTCTTGCATTAGGTTTCTGTGAGTGTTTCACGAATGTGGTTAACTTCCACAGATCTTAAAGAGTTAATTTTAACCTTTATTGCCAGTGTTCTCAGTGTTTTTGTGAGTAGGAGAGTTTCAAGGGTTTTTACTCTGCTTTTCTGAAAGTGTCGTCTCGTCTTGTACGTCTTGGTGGTGTCTTCACGTCCCAGAATAGAGTCACCCTATTCCATATCGCGTTCTTCCATATTTTAATGGTCTTTTTAGTCTGTCTACTGAACAGCCTCAATGTCTACACTCAACTAACCAGAAACCTAGAGTCATTTTTTATGTTTGTTTCTCTTTCTCTGTATTCCCTCAGCTCATTTTCAATCTGTCACCAAGTCCAGTGCATATTCTTTCCCGAATGATACTCAAATCTATCCACTTTTTACCATCTCCAAGGAAAACATCATTGCTGAAGTTCTTGTTATCTGACTTCTGAACACCGTAATAACCTTGTAACTAATCCACCGCTTCAAGGCCAGTCTCATCTTATTTATCCATATTGAAAGTCTATGCAATTGTTTAAAATACAAAATGATCATGTCCCTTTTGGTTAAAACTTTTAAATTTCTTTCTGTTCTCTTAAGAAAAAGGTAAACTTTCTATGATATTCAACTATTCCGACTATCTCTAACCACAAGGTATTAGCGTACATTTTTCCTTCTACATGGAAAGTGTCCCTCTTCCCTGGATCCAGTGGACTTTCACTTCCTCTTTATGTCTTATCGCAAGTGTGACACCCTCGGTGAAGTTTTCTCCATTTCTCTGAGTAAATCTTGTAGCACCATTCACCTGTCTCTTCTAGCGATGTCTAAGAGGGCGGTTTCACGTGGGTTCCTGTACTATTCAGCTGATACCTGCCTCATCTATCAGACTGTTATTTCCGTGAGGGCAGAGAATTGGATTTTGCTTACAGTTGTGTCACTAAAGTTTTAGCATAATGGCTAATGCAAATTTTGGAATCAATAAACATTTGTAAAATAAATGAGTGTCAATATACGATCTGTGCTAAAGTTATATTAGGATAAGCAAAATTAATCCCTTCCCTTTCAGCAAAGAAATTAAACAGTGAAACTGTCGAACACTCAAAGGAATCAGTCTAAATTTGTCTGATTTTCCTTCACCATTTTACTCTTCACTGATGGAAATATTAGTTTTTTAAAAACTCAAATCATGGTACAAGAAAAAAGCAAACATAGAAAACTTATAAACTCAATTTAGAGTTAATCACTATAACTATATTTTGACAATTATTTTGACCATTGCATATTGCAATGATTTTATACATTTAGGTGTTGATATATAGCACTAATAAGCTAGAAAGTATTTTCCATTTAACAGTTTTTCCCATGTCTACAATCAAGAAATAAGGTGAAATCACTTAATTATCTTGAGCTGAAGGCCAGCAGTGTTTTTAAAAATAAAATGTTGCAAATAGAGAGGGGTGGGTGAATGGAAGGGAGGGGAGGGGAAGGGGGGGAAAGCCAAGATACATCATGTATGGGTGCAAAATAACCATGTTGATTATGATCATTATGTATACAATGTACCAATACATGTTCTTGGTAAAAATAAAAATTAAAAAAAAATGTAGGATGATTTTAAATGCTTTCTGTTGTTTTTCAGAGGGAAATCCTTTGAAAATACTGACTGGTGGTTAACTGTATTTACAAGAATATTTCTTCCGGTGGGAATTTCATTAGTCTCCTGAATGATTGAATTGCTTCCTTATATTTGTATAGATTGAAAAAGAGATTTTCTGAGAATTGAATCAGGGTCCACCACTTTGGTTCTCATTTCAGAGGTTCACAGTTCTAATGATACACTATTCTGACATGACCTGATATTGTCCTTGTGCAATATCAGTTTCCATTTCAAAAAGATTGTCAGTCTCACTTAATTTAGCTTAGAATTGTCATTTTAGAGCTAAATATGTTGCTACAGGTTTAAAATGCTTCAGATTCTTAACTTTTTCAAATCATTCAAACTTTAGCAATGTCTAGGATGATCTGTATCAACTTTATATTTATTTTTGGCATAGAATTGTCCTTGCATTATAAACCAAACATTTTCTACCTGGAGATAGTTATTTCTTAGGAAATTTGTTGTGGTTTACAGTACTTTTTCCTTCAAATGTAGGAATTGTTTTCTTTATTATTATGCTGATTTTTTCCGCCAAATACACAAATGAACTGACATTTCTTTGCATTACTCACTGTAATTTCTCAGTTATTGTACTAATGCTTATATGGCTTTTTGGTTTTTTCCAAAACACAATTCCTGAGTTAAATATGT
This sequence comes from Hystrix cristata, assembly GCA_004026905.1. Classification (NCBI taxonomy): domain Eukaryota; kingdom Metazoa; phylum Chordata; class Mammalia; order Rodentia; family Hystricidae; genus Hystrix; species Hystrix cristata. The sequence continues at coordinate 16,820 of PVJO010023294.1, read as the reverse complement.
CCCTAGTAGATTTTTGCACTTTAACAGTACCCTTCGCTCTCTTTTTTTGTACTCTTATAAAGAACACCAAATGACTTTATTGTATTCTGAGCATGCCTGTTATTTCATGCTGGTTTTGTCTTTTCTACCTCAAACAGAGTTCCTTATTTCTTTAGCAGTTTTAGGATAGAACCCCTTATTTATAAATGCAAAAACTGCACCAGTTTTCAAATAAAATATTTTAATAATGAATATTACTGCAGGAGTAATCATATTCAGAACTTTTTAATTCATTTTGTTTTTCTTTGTCAAAATAATTTCTACATCTCAGTATGTAAGATATGGCTATATAAATAACTTTCAGGCATTTTTCTGTCAAATTTTAAAATAAATGTTTAATTTTAGAGTAGTTTTAGACTTACAGAAAGATTGTAAAACTAGTACAACATTCATATCTACCTCACGCTTTTCCCTCTGAACATCTTATATTACTAGGATGAATTTTTTTATAATTAGTATGACAAAACATTATCATTAGCTGACATTCATCGTTCATTCAAATTCTTTTTTTTACATAATAACCCTTTTCCCTTTTAGGGCCCCCACCTAGGAAACCACAGTGCATTAGTTATGTCTTAACCATTTCTTAGTGGCGACACTCCTCTGAGTGTCCTTGTTTTGGTGACTTTGGCAGTTTTGAGGTGTACTGCTCACTTGTTTTGTAGAATCTTCCTCATTTGGATTTGTTTAGCACATTTCTGATATTACATCTACGTTGTGTGTTTATTGGAAGAAGATCACAGAGGAAAAGTGCCATTCTCCTTAACAGCCCATCAGGGTAGATACCATCAACCTGACTGTTTCTGTGTGTGTTAAGCCTGACCATTTGGTTGAAGTGGTTTTTGTTGGGTTTCTCAACCATAAAGGCATTATTTTCCCTCCTCATTTCCATACTGTACTCTTTGGAAATGCCCACGCACCTCCCGGACTGAAGGAGGTGACAGTTACATTTCACCTTCCTGAGAACGGAGTGTCTAAATAAACTATTTGGGATTCCTCTGCCCTGGGAGTTTACTTGTTACTTTTAGTCAATCAGTTATTTATATTATATGGAATCCTGGGCATATCGATATAAAATCCTGAACATTAATTTAAACTTTCACTTATAATCTTTTGTGTTTATTTATTAATTATCTTAAATTGCTGCAGCTTTTGCCATAGGGAGCACTTTTATTTAACTACTATATCCTGTTGACACAAGTGTAACAGAACTTTTTTGGGGAAGGATTATATTTTTAATCACTTCTTTATTTTCAGGTACTATGGGATGCTCCAGCGTCATTTTGTGTTATTTTCTCCCCTAGTCTTAGAATTAGTCACTTCTCCGGAGATCTTTAGTTCCTTCTCTTGAAGGACAGTGTTGCAGAAACCAAGATCTGGTAACTAGATATCCTACCATATTTTCTTAAACTAAATCAAAGAGACTAATTTATTTTGAATTTCTACTACACTCTGAAGAAGAAGGAAGCAAATATCGTCTGTAAAGGGCCCAATCACAAATATCTTAAGTTTTGCTGCCATGTGGTCTTTGTTACTAGTACTAAACTGCTTTTGAAACAAAAAACATCCCACAGAAAACAGGTGAACAAGTCATATAGTTGTGTTCTAATAACATTTTATCTTCAAAAACAGGTAACAGGCTGAATTTGACCCCCACTCCACAGTTTGTTGGCCATTGTATAGAGTCTATGTGTGGTTTGTACCTACGCATAGGAAAGAGAATATGAGAGCAAGAGTGAAGAGGACAATGAGGGGGGATGAAACAAACAGAACAAAGGGGAGAGAGAACATAGAAAATCCTTAGAGAGAGATATGGATTGAGCTCAAGTGGTATATTTACTATGCCGGTGTTATTGCTCTCTACTGTCTTCATTTCAGTGACCCTTCAAATTACATTTCAGCAGTTCTTGGTATTTTCTCTTTCCAGCTTTCAGAAAGTAGCAGAATATCTCATGTACAGACCAATCAGATATCCCACAGGGCGAAAGAGTAACAGTGATGCTGGTGCTATAGGTCGTATCTCAGTATGAACCTCTATGTTAGTCATACATTATACAGTTATATAGTAGATTTTATTAGTGAAAAAGATCAACCTACTCCCAAAAGATATTTACAGAAAAAATGTTGTTGGAAAAGGTCAAAGAGAAGACATTTTCTAACTAACATGGTTTATGACTGACTATATGTCTGTGTAACTCTGTCACGAGGAACCTCTCATTTGGCAGCAAAAGCCAGCAGTGAAGATGACAAATTCAACAATTGTGCTCTCCAAAGTCTAGCAGAGGCAAATGGTGAGGAAAGATGGATATGGCAATTTAAAGATAGAAGTAAACCCATAGAGAAAAGGTGGGCTGAGAATCAAGGAAAACTTAGCACACTTAATGTGAATCAGGCTGATCCCTTAAATAATTTAAGTCATTGCTGGGCCAGACACTTTCCCTTTATATTGATTCCGTCTTTTCTGGATCATCATTTGAATTATTTCCCAGTTTTAAGGCCTCACATTCACAAACCCGTATATGAATTTATAGTTCTGGGTACTATAATTGATCAAAGTATCTCTTACCAAGGCAGACCAGCTATTAGAAATAAACTACCTTTGCTTCAGCTGTGAAACAAGGTTACCTGTGGAGTCTGTATTTTTTCCTTTAAATTGCTATAAGTCATGGATGATCAATAGAGTGGTGAAAAAAAGATAATGTATTAAAGATAAATTACGCAATATTGCTAGAGATGTTCGCCTTTTGTAGGACATAAGAACTCTCCTATTATTGATTATACAGTGTTTCTAATTGTTCAAAAATCTATTCTCCAAAATACCAGTGATCTTTCTTAGACTGGTTTAAAATGAGCTAAATCTCTCCCTCCATTAGGCCATTGATCAGTGATGAAGATAAATCTACAGTGGGGTAGTTAAATAAGACACCAGTATATAACTATTGATCATTTGCTATGTACACTTCCAGAGCAAGGACAAAGTCTGTAGGGAAAAGGATTGGAATAGTGAATTGGCAAAATTGAGTAAGAAAGTTATACTCTTATACATGTCAGTGTCTACATAGAGTTCCAAAGTACAGCAATAAAATATCACAGTCAGTTGCAGTAGTAATAGCAATAGTGTATCCACAGTTAGAAAAAGAAACTACTCTAAATAATTCACCTGCAAAGGGAATTAATGCAGATAAAAGTTGTTGCACTGGGTGGGTGAACAAAAGAATACAGGTTCACTGGTCCAGAGATGCTATTACTCCTGGATGTAGCCCTGCCTTGCCACATTCTGACTGTGGGCTCTGGCCCTGATGTTGGTGTAGTTGAGTAGGGACCTGGAGGCCTCACCCACTGAAGGGCCTGTCTGACACTGCTCTCCCTACTCTGTTGAAGGCATCTCCAACGGGATGGAAAAATGGTATCGTCTTTCTCCCTTCTTTCCTATGGCTGAACTCATAGTAAGGTGGATATAGTTTGCAGCCCACCGTTCCTACAATTTGGAGATGGACATAGAAGGACAAGGATAGGGCTTATCCCAAGAGAAAAATAGCCAAAGTGCACACAGTATAACAGGTGTTGTTTTAAGTGTATTAAGGTAGATAGATAGATATTCATTTAATTTTTATAACAATTTTTGTGATAAATATGCTTTATCCCTATTTTACTGATGAGTGAATTGAGGCATAATGAAGCTGGGTAATATGTTCAAATCCACATAGCTACTAAAAGATGGAATTAGGATTTGAACCCAGGCAGTATAATTCTACAGTTTGTATTTGCAGTCCTTGTACCACAATTCAACAAACATAAGTGATCTGTGCCCTCATTCATTTTTCCAAAGGAAATCCAGTCTCTTCCAGGGTCTCCCTCCAAGTAGTTCAAAGTGCATTTGCCCATGAGTTGGATATGACCCTTCACTTGCCACTGTTCCTGGCCAAGCTAGACCTACATGGCTTGTCTTCTTTGCATTCCCAACAATATCAGTAAGTAATTTCACACTAGTTTCCTTTCCCGGTCGCCTTCCTGAAGCCATTGCTGTTACCACCACACTGGCACCAGTATAAGAATAAACACTGTTCCTCCTCTTTCTCTGTGTGTCTGAGTATCTCCCTCCAAAATGGAACAACCTTTAATTTCCCGTTACACAATTAAAGATGAAGTTATAAATGTTTGGCAATAATTTAATGAGGCCTTGAAATCAAGACAAACTATAAAAATACAAAGCAAATTACAATAATGATAAAACAAGGCTGCTTTGGGAGTGTATGAGTGCAGACCCATTATAAATGAGTCTCAGTCACAAGATCCTGTTGGCCTGATTGCTGGCCTGTCTCTACTCTATCTGGGCCCAGGTTACCCTCACCTCCTGGAAGGTTCATGGATCTTTTCAGAATCCTTGCATAAGCTCCAGTTAGTGAAGGAGTCCTCTTAGTACAGCTTCAGATTGAGTTTCCCAGACTTTATTTCCTTTCCTTTACTAAGAAAAAGGCTTCAACATGGGATATAAAAGGGTGACCACATGTCCTTTGTGAGGCATACTAGACTTCTATTTAACAGATCTTCCCCGAGCCTATCAAATTGCTGAAAAAGATTCTTTTTGTTTGATTTATTGTTGACTATTGATAAAGTTCCAGTTCTTGTGTCATTTGAGTTAACCTTTAGAAGACTGTTAAATTGCAAATGATTTTTGTCCAGTTGAGATGCAAATGATTCTGTCTGATAGAAAAAAAAAGAACCCTAAAGGTTAGTTTTTATAGTCCTGGAGGACATTAAACAGTTTTGTACTTAATTTAACGATGCCATTTCAGCACTATTTTTCCTTCTGTCCAAACATACTTTGGTTATCCCTATATGACTATGACCCAGTTTAACCTTTGGCTTGACCCTTCATTAAAGCTTTTGAACTGGGATTACTTTGCTTTTTTATGCGTTATATTTTTAACTTTCAGAAAATTATACCTTGACACTCTGATTGGCTGATCCACATGATTAGTAAAAATAGGAAGTCCACTTCTTCAGAGCAAATCTCACCACCAGGTTTACACCTGGTATCTGTGGGGCCTGGGACGCATAACGAATAGAGGCCCACTTGCACTGTACCATTTGAGCTAACTCCCCAACCTCTAGGTAACTTTTCTGAATCACTTTAGTACTTAGAGATTGTTGTTTCAATACCTTTAAGAATATTTTCCTGGAATTTCTAATAAAAGTGTAAATAATGCTTAACATTTAGAATAACTCCACAAAACTATATGTATCAACACTGTAGCAGGACTAGGGAGTAACATTTTAAAAATTAACACTTAGCAGAAGCGATTATAAAAATTTTAATAGTTTTACTTTATACATATCAAGAGTTTTACTGTGTCATATGCAACATCTAGAACTATGCTAGAGTTTTACTTCTTCCTCATCTTTCAATGTTAGGATATTATGAAGAAAATTCAAATTAGTAATATAATGCTTAATTTGCTCAACTTTCTTCTATCAAGATGATACCTTGAATTTGCAATAGATATTAATCGCCACAGAAATTAATTCCAGTATTATTTTATGTGAATCTTCTCCTATATAGTCATGCAAATATTTTCATGTACTTAATGTCTTCATATTTTATTAGAAGGTCACTTGTATTGCATTTCACTTGTATTTCACATTTTTAATTTAAAAAACCTTTTTTAATATTTTAAAATAGTCTATTTTAAACTGTTTGGAATTGAAATAGCTAACCTTAAATTTGTTTACCTTTTAAAGTGTTTGCCAACATTATCAACGCCAAGTAACAGTTTATGCCAAGCAACATCCAAGAACACAAATTCAAGAGTCATTCACTTTTCTATTAAAGACCATAATTCATTATTTTTGTTGTTGCCATTTAAAAGATGATTTTAATATATTTAACATCCTGTTCTATTATTTACATTGAGTTTAATGGAGATTTTTAATATGTGATAACCATATTCAGCAATTAAATTTGTGCACTATACACAATTTAAACATTACCAAAGCATCACAGTCAAATTCAAAACATATTGATCAATAAAGAAGCCTCGAATTCTTATGACAGCAATACAAAATGTTATGCTGTCTCAAAGGCATAGTTTCATATTTATGCACCTCCCATGAAACTCTCAGAAACTGGTCAAAGAAGAATTCTGTGCTTAAGACCCACGTCTCATAATTTATACTTCTAAAATTAAGTTCCTTTAACAAGACAACGGTTCTGTATAATGTTTAAATGAGATGAAATACAGAAATTCCACAGACCTCTCCAAAAACAGAGCAAGATCTCCAGAGATCCCCCTTTCTCAACATGCCTTGAGTTTAGGGTGTGTTTTTCTCATGTTCACTTTGAGAACCTTCTGTTGTTTTCCTTGACTCTTATTGTATCTCATTTTCACAGTATGCAGTTGACATTTTCATAGTGTGCTAGAGAGTGGTTAAAAGGGGTCCTTTGCTGTGTATTTCATAAAATATTTCAAGAACCATTTCCACTATGACCATAGCTGAACTATGACCATGTTGCTTTGTAACAGTTCAAAGTGGGCCTAAACACAGGGCAAAGAATGACCCTAGGTTTGGGGTTACAGTTAGAAGCTATATGCTTTTTATTAGCAACATATTTAGTACTATTTCATGAGCTTGCCCTTCCCAGTCTTTCAACTAATTAAATAGAAAAATTTAACCATTTTTTAAAATTTGAATAAAATCTTATACATCCCGACATTAATACAAGATTTCTGCTTTCTGACACTTAGTGTTCAGCTGAGTGCCTCAGTGAATATTTGGCATCACATCTCACCAACTTAAGTATAAACAAACACTATTTATTAGAAATATAGTGTAACATATGTCGTTTTGAGTTTTCTATTTGTCACAATGAAAAACAACAAAAATAAAAGGTGAAAAAATTTGTATAATGTATTTGATTTTACTCAACAAATCTGAAAATAATGTCATTTCAACATATAGTCAATATAAACATTATTAAGATATATTCCATTCTCATTATTAATATGTATTACATTTTCTTTTAAAATGTGTCATTACATTGCATCTCTAGCACTTTGAGCTGGCATTGGGTACTGGCTACCGTATCAGACTATATAGATATAGACTGACCTATATTCAAATTTCAGAGAAATATGAAGTTTTATATTGTAAAACATCATTTCAGCCTCCTTTGGCAATTTCATGTACACTTCACATTTTGAAGATACTGCTAGAACTCCAAATGGGAATAGAAAGCAAGAAAATGATCACTACTACAGGGAAAGGTTCTTTGTTGGGTAAGACCTTATTGAATGCCAAAGAGCCAGGGTTTGGTGAGTGAGTTTGTCATTTACTTATCTTTCAGCACTTTTCAGCCCTTGAATCAACAATGTCCTTGGAAGTAGGGTCTGTCTCAATCTCCAGCAGTAGCACAAGAACCTGCACACTTGACAGCTGTTATCTTTGTTTGCACACAGGGCAAGGATGTGAAGGAGCTCCTCTTGGGACCTGATCAGTGTTTCAGATATGGTATATAGAGTCCTGGAAAGTGCTAGCCCTGCCATTCAATTCCTGGCTAGAGGTCACATAACCATAACCCCGTGTCTGAGACTCAGCTCTTTCTATTTTGTGAACTGCCCAAAAAGGTATGCACCATCCTAACAAGGAGTAAGTATTCAGAAATAGAGCTATGATTACAAAGTCCAAAATCATTTCCCTTAAGGACAGTGAACGGGAAGAACACTTGCTTTATTTATGTGTTACTAAGTAACCTAATAAAATGATCCTCCTTCCCCACAAAGCAACCAGAGCTCTGAAGGATTATTTAGATTACACCATCTTCTCCCAAGTTCCTATCCAAGCCCCCTTTTCTCATTTTATCTGACCTCAGAATATGAATAACATTTGTAAAAACTGAAATCTAAGTAGTTAATTAATGATTTTGCCAAGTCCTTCACTTACTCACGTAAGCCTCTTTTCTGTTGCATCTGTTCCATTTCAGACACTTTTCTAGTCGCTGAGAGTAAAAGTGTACAGCCCATTGTTTTTGTCTGTTGCAGTGATACATTGTTTTCTAGATTACTTATTTGTCCAAGTGAAAATATTTCTGTAGACAAGGTGCCTCAGGAGCACAGCAAAAGGTTCTATTAGACAACCTGCTGTAGCAGCCATTCCCACTGCTATTTCTCTGGGGCAATGAAAATTAAATTCAATTCCCCACATTAATCTGCATTCGTTTTCTGACTATTGGTGACCTTGAGACCAAGAGTAGTCACAATTCGACTGGAGGTTGAACCCAGCTGGAACTCTCTCAAATAATGTATTAAAAAGTCACGGAAAAAAATTCAACCAAATTACAGCCACATCTTTATAATCCTCACCTTTGTCCCTCTTGCAGGCAACTGCTTATTCTGATTGAAGGATCAATGGATTCTCTGTTGTTGTCAATAACTCAGATCATACTCCTCTTTGCTTATGGGTGAAATGGTGAATTGAAAATAACCCCAATAAGATTAAAGATGACACAGGGCTTTTAAGAAATTAACATTAAAAACATAACTTATTAAATGGAGACAGCCATCGACTTAGCGTGTAGGGTAGAAAGATGTAGATATGTTTCTAGGTTTAGGCCCAACAGTCCAGAATACATGCTAGTGGATCCTGGCTCTTGAGGATTTACTAGAGTGACAAAAAATAATGAAGTCAAGAGGAAAAAAAGTCAATGAGATTTATTTTAAATTTACAAAATCATGAAGTGTGATATTTTTGAAAAAATACTTGTATCTTTTTCTTGAATTAAAGAGTAAACATATTGTTAAATGTCCATTCTTTTTTTTGTTTTTTTTTTTTTTTTTTTTTTTTGGTGCTGAGGATCGAACTCAGGGCCTTGTGCTTGCAAGGCAAGCACTCCAACCACTGAGCTAAATCCCCAGCCCTAAATGTCCATTCTTATATATTCCCTAAAACAATTATTGTTGGTCGAATTTATGCGTGTATGTTTGTGTTATACACTTTCAAGTAATTCAAAAAAGGTCACAAATATTGTCCCTCTTATCTTCACAATAGTCCCTACTAGACACAGAAGGGTTATGATTATCACCTTCCTGGAAATAGAGAATGTGAGGAAAAAGTAGATTAAATGAATAGAGGCAACCATAAATTGATTTATAGCTGTAGGGAAAGGGGTCCCCATAGGTAGGAAAAAGATAGGGCAAAGGCTTATTAGACTCAGAAAGGCAGCCAGCTATAAACAAATAGTTAGAGACATAAAGGCAGCCAGATTCCAACAGTTAGAGAGACAAAGGCGAAGGACTGGTTCCTGGAAGGTCCCCAGGTAATCTATTAGCATAAAGAACACAAACTCCCCCTTTTGATTCTTACATCTCTGCATTACCTGGCCCTAAACCACCCACCTGTAATTTCAAAGAAGAGTCACATAGCTATGAAAAATCAGGCAGCGATAACTGATAAGCCCAGGAGTCCACCAAATTCCAAAAGCCAGCAATAGGGAAAGAACCTGGTAAAAGAGACTGCAATGAGGGGTCCACGAGTACTTTGCTTCCGAATGCTCCCTACTTATCGAGTAGCTCTCTATCTTCTCTCTCTTCCCCCTTTTCACTACCTTTAAATAAATTGTCTTCTCTTAATTTAAACTCGGTTTCTTTAATTCTTTACTGTAGCTGAGTTTACGCTCTCCGGGAAGTATATTTTCTAGCAGGACAGCAGCTCATTGTCCACCTCCGGATGTAACACAGCTTTAAATCCCAGTAAAGGCTTAGTTTACAATTTATTTTTAGAAATAATGTCTTCCCAGGTGTTTTAAAGACACTATTTATTGCCTTAGATTTTATCTGATAATTGTAAAATGCTGTAGTTTTCAGTTGCCCTGGAGGCACCTATTTTACTTAAAATATAATCCACCTAAAAAATAACGCCTGAATAACACCTGCATATTAATAGAATTTTAGCCAATAACTAATTAATGGACATTTCAATAATTTCTATGTAATATTTGAATACTTGAGTAATTAATTTATAGATAAATGTCAAAAATACAGTTCATATTTCTCGGTAGGATTTACTATTCTAAAGATACCTAAAATATAGTTACTTTTAAATGTGTCATGTTGAGAGGTTTCAGGAGGATATAGAAAGCTAATATGCAATGTAGATTACTTTCATAACCTTGGTTTAAAAGACAAAAAAAGGGAAAAGTCAATATGCCCGAGTTACGAAAAGAAACAATAAAAGTGAAGGCAATAAATAAACCAGTCACTGGACCTTGCCTTAACAGACTGTTTGATCTTGTGAGGCAGCCATGGGGAACGGTCTGATTTGTGTACCTGCCCGAGGGGGTGCACCGCAAAAGCTTTCAACCTGTGTTACAGCACTGAACTCGGTTACCTTCCCTCCTTTCACTGATGGTGCTATCTTATTTTCATTTTTACTGTTTTTGCTGATCTTAACATATGAAACTGTTATCGGGTGGGTTCCAATATTCCTGGGTTCTTCTCCTCAGGCAAAGAACTGAATGAGGGAGACAAAAAGTAGTTCTAAAGTTTTATTTAAAATTGTAGCAAAAAGAAGAAAAGGAAAGTTGAGCATAACAGCAGAAACAACAAAATGTGCACTAGGCCTAAAAGGCACGGTAGGGGTTACCACAAAAAGGCATGATAGCCTTGGGGCTGGGTATGCTGATACCGGCTTCCACGCGAGAGAGCAGGGAGAGCTCCTTCCCTAGAGGCGCCATAGGAAGAAAAAGAGCAGAGCTCCTGGCGCCATTCATATTTATCTGGAATCTGTTCTCCTGAGAGTTTTTAGATCCTGTGAGAAGGATCAAAGCCATTCCCCGAAGGTCATGTTCATCCTGCCAGCCAGGTCAGGCCACACCCTATTCCTACAGCGAAACCTTTTTACAAAAAGAAAATCAGAGACAAGATAATAGAATCTTTTCTTTCTTTCTTTCTTTCTTTCTTTCTTTCTTTCTTTCTTTCTTTCTTTGTCACTTCTATTTCTATTTTTAAAGAGGTTATGTATGTGTAATTTGAATATTATACAAACAGAATTCTCCACCTCCTGAATATTGTTTCTTTGAGAGTGTTACCTCCAGAGGTGCCCTGCTAGAAAATGCAGTTCCTGGAGATTGTAAATCCAGCTACAGTAAAGAATTAAAGAAATTGAATTTAAACTAAGAGAAGATGATTTACTTAAGGGTGCTAAAAAAGGGGAATAGAGAGATGATAGATAGGTAATTGACAAGTAGGGAGCTTCGAAAGTGAAATACTCAGGGGCCCTTCATTGTAGTCCCTTTTATTGGGTTGCTCCCTGTGTTGACCCTTAGAATCTGATTGGCTCTTGGGCTTGTCTGTCACCTCTGCCTCAATTTCTCTTAGCCCTGTGACCTTTGTCTTTTGGAAGAGGGCAAGACTATGGGCGGGTGTCTTAGGGTCAGGTTGTGTAGATATAAGGATCAAATAAAGAGGGTGTTTGTGATTTTCACATTCATCACACTACCTGGGGCCTTCTCTAAACTAGTTCCCTTGGCTTTGTCTCTTTAACTGTAGAAATCTAGCTGCCTTTATGTTTTTAACTATTGAATTATAGCTGTCTCTGCCCTTCAGAGTCTGGCTGTAGAGGTCAAAATTATCTATTACTTTTTAATCATGTCCAATGAAGCCTTTACCCTACATTTTCCCGACCTATGGGGACCCTTGTCCCTACAAGAGGACTCTTTAAATATCCACCTTTAACCCCTAAGGAGCATGTGTTTCTGTTGTGAGAATCTGCACATTGTTCTCCCATATTGATGGACTAGTATGCCAGCCATGAAGCTGCCAATTCTGTGTCCCAGTAAATACCGAAGGATGACTTGAACATAATTTATGATTATGTTGATGTCCTGGTGAACTATTCTAATTGGGAATTAAAATTGCTTAAGCAGCTCATCAAAAGTCCTAAAAAACTGGCTAGTCCCTCCTTCCTTCCTTCACATGGTAGGTGTCAGCTAAGCCATTGTTCAGCTGGTAGAGTGCTGTAGTCTCCATTAGCACGTGTGAGAAGCGCAGAGTTAGAGTTCTTGCCCTTCCGTGAACTGAGGCTCAGACCTGCTGTCCAGGCCCCAAGGATAGGCTCAAGCCGACTGTGTATTAAGTTTGTTAAGCAATGTAAACTGTGTACTAGCTTTTCTAAATGGCTGTTTCATTGGTCGTCAACACAGAACAAAATATCTCTGGTACTACACAACACTTGAGCTTCCTCTCATTGACACTTCAAAATCTGGTTTTGATTACAATAATTCTCCTTGTCATAGCTGTCAATATAAGCACTGTGATAAAAACGAGGATATTCAGTGAATATAATACTGATGACATTATCAGACGTGAAGTGAATTGGTTCTCCGGGTCTCCGTGCCTGGAGCACTGCTCAGAGCCAAAAGCAGTCAGTTAGAGGGCAGCATGATTCATCACGTTCCTCAAGGCCTGTTGTTCTGACAGAAATTATTTTAATAAGATTTGGACAAAGCCTGACTATTGGAGGTAGAAGGTAGTGGCTCCTGGCAAAAGAGAGGAAACTGGAGTCAATTTGGCTTCTTATTTGTTCTTTCCAAATTCACTAACATCTTTTGGGTCAGTTTTCTGTCTTTTGCTGCTTTTCTTTTTGCTTTGTACAGCACCCATTCCATCCGAGTTTAAGCGAAGGAACACATAAACATTTCTGTACCACGCTACAAAATTAAGGGGTCCCCTGGCCCTCAACATAAAGTGAACCCCCTCAGCCAAGCACTGTATAGCTCGTCATTCCATTTTATTGCTTTTGGATCCCTTAACACTTTCTAACATTTTCTATTCCATTTGGTATTCTGTTACTATTTAGTGTCCCCATAAGAGCAAATCCCCCAACACTGAGAAAACTGCCTAATCAATTATGGCTCTAAAATAAACATTTGCTGAATGAATAAATGAACTTGCTAATGTTTTTAAGGTTTCTTCAGGAAAGTAATTATCACTGTCAACCTGATGTATTTTGGTATTGAATTATAGACACATCCCTGGTAAATAATGAATCAACTCTGCTGCTCTCACGCCCTTGAGTCTGCTCTCAAAAAGGAAAACAGAATACCTCAGCCTCCTACCTTTCTTAAGACATATGCCGAGCTCCATGTTTAGTATCAAAAAATAGAAGTCAAAGAACTATGGGAATTATCAGATATTGGGAGGTCCACTAAAAAGGAGTCAAAGCAGAAATAAAATGAACCAAACAAAAATTCAACTAGTAGTGATTATTTTGGAAAAATGCAGGTTATTTATTTATTAGAAGGATCATGGACTGGGGAAAAAAGACTTTGAGTAAACATATTGCTGCCTCTCATCTATCTGAAGAGTAAAATTAGAAATAGAGGCTATTCTATTTGTATAAGCCAGCCAATTTTCTAGATTATTACATCACGTGGGGCATGCAGCCTAGAAGCTCCTCCTTTTAATTCATAAGCACAGGTGTCCATAAAGACTTTCTGCCAAAATACTGAGAGATTGACTGATAATGATGTGAAGTTGGATTGAAGTTCAGTGTAGCCAGTGACCTGTACGCATAGCCAAAGCAATTAGCTTGATGGGAAATGCATGTCTAGGATGTTCTGTGATCAAACTAATATAATAAGATCTTTTATTAGAATGAAAAGCCTAATGTCTGTGGGTCTAAATAAAAAAGTATGTTTGTGTTATTCAGAATATTTATATTTAAATTGTTCAGAAGCTTGTGTTGCAGGAGAAAACACCAAAATCTTAGTTCTGCAAAAATAAAGTTTACTTCTCATTTATATTAGTGTTAACATGGGTTAGCCTGGTAATTCTACATATCATGACCATACAAGGCATAAGAATGAAGACAGTTCTCCTAGTTTGCAAATAAAGTTGCTATTTCAATTTGATGCTTCTATGTGTACCTTGGCATGGAAGGAGAACATGAATGTTTGCTCTTCACTTTGAAATCTTTCCATAATATGAGGCAAAGAAACATCACTACTCTCCTCATTTAATGGACCTGAACAATCCACACGGATGTTCCCAGCTTTAAGAAGATAGAGATTTTTCTTGTCCATTCAGGAAATCTTTATGTTAGCCACAACAGTGCTGACTAGTGCAAGGAGGTCACAACAGAAATTGAGTGTGATGCAATGCAAAGTAGGGTGGGAAAATGATTCATTTTATTTATTCTATATTATTTAAAGGACTAGCCTAATCATATACAAGTACGAAGTTTTTCAGTAATGTTACTGGGTGAGCTTTGTACAGAATTAGATTTCAGTTTGTTAACCACAAAACTGATTATTCCCCGACTTTTTATTTTTCCCAGAAGGCATAACCAAACATGAATTTCTTTCTTTCTATTCCTTTCTAAATGCACATTCGTACTAGCTACATGGTGTTTAGCTTCTGCTAAAGAAAATGCTTAGAAATTACGTATTTTCAAATATTTTGTTACATTTTTCTCTAGCCATTTTAAAATGAAAGACAATTTGCATTTACATATATTTTATTTTTGTTTTTATTTTTCATTTTGGGAAAACTGATTTAATGGCAATTACATTTGCCCAGTCATTAGTCCATAATACTTATATTATCTTAAACAAAAGAGTTAGTGAGTGCCAAGCTATAGTATATGTATGGTTTAATTACGATAATTTATGTGTTAAATATTTTGTAGAATGAGGTTCTTTGATTCAATTGCTTGATCAAAAGATTATGGGTGATAATATAAAATAAACCAGGGCACAAAATCTTGTTTCTGAAAGTAATACAGGGAAAGATTCACATTATAGACAAAAATTTCTGCATATGTAAGAAACACTAAAACCATGTGATAGTAAATTCATAGGAATCTAACCTAGGAAAGGGCAGAGTAAGTTAATTTTGGTAATCTGAAATAGCCTGGTGGAGAATTGTAGGCATTTGGGTTTCAGATGTAGGGTTTTACTATGGTTGATTTTAAACATTTCGGAGGTAGAACAGAGAGACAGAATTTCCTCGTCAGCAAACAGATGAAGGGCCTATTAAAACATGTTGGGTTTTGCACCTGAGATGAATATCTTAATTACTTCATTATGAAAGTTCAAATAGTATGTATTTGGAATAATCATTTGATTATAATCTTTTTATTTTGTTATTTTAATGATATTATAAATACCATTATTTATAATTTACCACATATAGAACACACGTTATTTACAGGATGAATAACATATTACTTACCTCTAGATTCTCTTTTAATTCTCAAGATAATCCTATAAGATACCCATTTTTGGTCCTATTTTACAGATGAAGTGACTAGATCTTTAAAAGATACTGTTTCCATGATGACAAGTATGATAAGTGGCAAATCAAGGTTTGAACCCAGTTTTCCTGACTCTGAGCCCTTCTGTGGAAGCCACATACCACGCTACATTTATCTGGGTGCAGGGCCTTTTAAAATGGGCAAAAACTGCAGTAAGTACGATAAAGTCCTGTGCAACTGGGATCCTGTAGTCATATGGTAAAGTTCTTCACTATTTCGTTGGTAGTTGACTTTCTTTAATTTAAGCTATTTTAAGTGAGAGATTAAAAATTTTTCCATTTGTTGAAATATCAGAGATTTTTTTAAAGTGTAAATTATATAATCTTGATAAGGTCAAAGTATATTTTTGTTGTTATAGATTGCACAAAATACTTAAAATGATAGCAGAATTAGAAAGCAGGTATTACTTGGAAAAACAATACTTTCAGAGGAAAATAATCTAGAGATATTGGCAGAAGGAAAATGAGAATGGGTATATGGAAATCAGACAAAAGGCATGATATCATTTAAACCTCTGTTCATTTTCTATTTTTCTCCCCCACCTTCCTTCTCTCTTCCTCCTTCCTTCCCTCCCTCTCTCCCTCTGTCCCTCCTTCCTTCTTTCCTTTGCCTTCCTTTCTCCTCCTCCTCTCTCTCTGTCTGTCTCTCTCTCCCTTTCCCACCTCGCCCTCTCCCTCCCCATCTCCTTTTTCTCTTATTCGATGCCCATTGTAGAACAAGAATATTGCTAAGAAGTTGGAGGTGACTACACGAAAAAGTGTATTAGTAATACCAGCTCCGTGTCTATCCCAGTTCTTTTATGTTTTCTGTGCTAACAGCAAAGCCCTTTTGTATATATCAGGGTCAAGAATATGAAGCTACTTCTGTTGTTGGCTTTCACAGGACATGAGCTCCCCAAACAGAGGGAATAGGAATTAGAGGTGTCTCTCACCAGTTTGTGAGTCTCCATTTTATCAGTGAAGTGTTGGTATCTTCACTGACACACTATCATGGCCATGAGAAGAGGCGAAGAGCTTGTGTGACATCAGGGAGTGATCCCAGAAGAGAAACCTGGTGTGTCTGTCTACCTCTTGGGCAGCTGAAAAGATGGCTCTTCTCCATCATCATTAGAGTTGCTTGGTGGTTCACATTTTCCCAGTCACAATGTTACATACGCCATCAAATTCTTTACATCTAGGGGACCAATATCTTTTTCAAATTTGATTTAGTGACCATCTAAAAAGAATCTCAGCAGAATGTAAAAATTAGTCAACTAACCGTGCATAGAATATTCTAAGAACTTTCTCTGGTCATAAGCACAAATCCCATCTGAAAGAGTGTTGTTATGGTTTGTGTCTAGATGTACCCCCAAAGCCTCATGTGGTAAGAGATAGCTGGATCTAGAGTGTGTGATTACTAAATTGATCCATTGATCGGTTTGGCATGGTTC
Source organism: Hystrix cristata (assembly GCA_004026905.1). Lineage (NCBI taxonomy): Eukaryota > Metazoa > Chordata > Mammalia > Rodentia > Hystricidae > Hystrix > Hystrix cristata. The sequence continues at coordinate 43 of PVJO010023294.1, read as the reverse complement.
TGCTGGGATCAAGGATGTGAGACTGAGATTGGGGGTGGGAGTG
>PVJO010023293.1:0-26376 GCA_004026905.1 Hystrix cristata | reverse complement strand
ATTTTGTCTAATGCACTTCATTGAATGAAAAAGACTGATTAGAAAACAGGTCTCCCAATACTATCCTCCAGAAGTTAAAACCATCTTGTTCCTTCTGTAGCTTTACAGCTATTTTCCATATAGTTGAAGGTGTAGACAGAGACACTGAAAAAGGAAGAGAGAGAAAATAAAAGGGAGAAGGGGAGAAAGAAGGAAGGGAAAAAGGAAAGAAAGGGGAAAGGGAAACCAATACATGTTCTTGGTAAAGAAAAAAAAAAGAGAGAGCTAGTTCAACATCCATTGACCATTTTCAAGTACATGCCAAGTGGGACATTCACTATGTTATGGTTTGTGTCTCAATGTCCCCCCAAATCCCCATGAAGTCATAGATGGGGCTTTTCCAGAGGTGGCTGAATCTAGAGTGTGCGATGCTGGGATTAAGGGCCTGTGATCACTAAATCAAGCCACTGATTGGTTTGGCACCACCCTAATCCCAGCAGCCTGGATAAGATATAAGGGATAGAAAGAGGCTTGCTTTTGCTCCTCCCTCGCTTACCTTGCTGCCGTCTGCCTGTCTGCCATGCTACCCTGCCTTGGATCCAGCCGACTGTGGACCGAAACCTCTACAAACTGTGAGCTAAATAACCCTTTCTTCCCTTAACTTTGGGTGTCGGGTATTTTGTCTCAGCAAGGAGAGAAAAGTACTAAGATACACCATTAGCAAGCTGTTCTCTGAGGGTTTAATGTTCTGTTATTTATTTTGCTATTTCCCTATTGATGGACTTTTTTTTTCCTGTATGAACAATACCACAACAACCATCCATGTGCATATGTATTGCAGTGTTGTGTGTCTCTCAGATAAATTTTGGAAAATGGCATTACCTGGCATGTGAGTTAGCACAGCTTCAATTTTGACAGAATTTTTTCTGAACATCTTTTAACAGTTAGTATCTTGATCAATAAAGCAACATAGACATTACCCTATGCAGGGGAAGAAGCCAGTGGAGATTTAAGAATAAAAAGATTGGTTTACAAAGTGGGGCTTATAGCAAAGAAGACAAGTTTGTGCAGTGAGCCCAAACCTTGTACTTGGCACATCTCCATAGATCATCAAATAGTTTCCTCTCCGACTGGGATTCTCAAGAAATAAAATGACAAACATCAAAAATGTTTCTGAATGAGAGAAGGTGAGAGAGATGTTATCATCGGTGTTCTGCATGCAAAAACCTTATGCCAATAGGTCAAAACCTCGCTCAGTGTATCCAGCCTGCCCATGATGGGGTCACTGCCTGGGGGCCAATGTGCCACCAGCAGGTCAGGTCAGGGAAAGGGCTGGGCTGAGACATGCCCCTTCCCTGTTTCCCAGTGCTGCCCTCCTATAATGAGAGCCTGTAGAGTGAATATTAGGAAAGCAAGAGTCAAAATAATACCCAAGTCTCCCAGAGAGAGCCCTGGCTACAGAATGACAGTATCCATCCCTCTTGTTTAAGACAAAAATAAATCTCCTTTCTTAAATTGCATGTCCCTTTCCGTATTATAGATATCAGTCTTTCTCTCCTGTCTGCTGTGCAAGCATCCTTTGCCCTGGCCCTCTGGCTGGGCAGTATCAATCATTTTGACAAATTGCATGAGCTTGTGTGGCTGTTCACTCACTCACTCTTGCCAGGAGAGGGAAAGGCTCTTGACAAACATTTGGAGCATGAAGAGTAATAGATATGGGGCAGCAGAAAGTGTTGGCGAGTGGAGCCAGTGTGCACCTTAGATGGTGTGCACCTCTTCCCCACATTCAGAGATAACAGACCAGTAGGAGTTTGTATTTGGACATGGTGGGAGTACAATGGTCCCACTATTTTACTCACTGCAGTTGGACTTCATTCAACCATGGTTGAAAATACAAAATGCAAAATCCAGACATAAACAATTCATACATTTTAAATCAGGCACTATTCTGAATAGTGTGATAAAATCTTACAGGACAAGGATCATCACTTTGTCTAGTGGATCCACTCTGTACATAGTGCCCCCCTATCTGTCATCTAGTAATCAGTCCTACTGTCATGGTATTAACAATGCTCGTGTTCAAGTGCCTCTTATTTTACTTAATAATGACCCCAAAGCAAGTACAAGAGTTGTGAGGCTGGCAATTTTAGCTGCCCAAGAAAAGCTATAAAATGCTTCCTTTTAAGTGTAAATGGGAACGTTCTCAAGTTTATCAGGACAGAAAAAAATTTGCTGACTTTGCTGAGATCTATGATAGGGATGAATCTTCTATCCTTAAAACTGTGCAGGAGGAAAAAGAAATTCTTGCTAGTTTTACTGGAGCACATCAAACCGCAAAAGTTAGCAGAAAGAAAAAAGAGAGAGAGAGAGAGAGAGAGAGAGAGAGAGACCATATTGCCATAAATGTTATTACAGTATACTGTCAAAATTATTCTATTCTATTACTACTTATTGTTAATCTCTCACTGTGCCTAATTCATAAATTGACCTTTACCGTGAGTGTCAATGTATAGGAAAAACAGTACCCCTATGTGTAGGACTTGGTACTATCTACAGATTCAGCCATCCACTGGGGGTCTTGGGATGCATCTCCCATGAATAAGGCAGAATTGCTCTATTTACTTGATGAGATTTGGCACATCTACAAACCAGTCTTTTCTAGAGTTGTTAAACGTTCGCCACTGTTGCGTACCCTAGAGGATCTTTGGCCAGCCACAGCTTCGTGGCCCTGTCACAGCCCCTTCCTGCCAAGAGACAAAACAGGTTCAGAAGATGCTTGGCCCCATTTCCATGGATACAGTTGGACCCTACCGGGCTCGCTATCAGGAATCCTACTATGCTCTTTTTGGGTGCTGTGAGGACTGGTCCCCCCTTGGCAGATGAGAAACAGATTCGGGGACGAAGCCTGGTCTCAATGCTCCCTTTGTGTAGGCTCTGCCTGCCGGGTGGGCCTCTCCACACTAGCCCTTGATCTCCCCCAAGCGCTCATCCCTCTGCTGGGTACATGACCCTCCTTCTGCCACCCTTCATACTAATCCCTTTTCCCCTTCCTGTCTCCAAAGAGAGACTCACTTGCTGGAAACCAGGAAACATCCTGAGGCACTGCAGTGGCTCTGTGGTCCCAACCCTGGCCTCTTCCAGGTGGAACTTGTTCCGGGGGGGCAGAAGGCAGCTGCAGCAGTCCAAGTCTTTGATCCAAAGAGCAACCGCAGCCCCTGGGCCATCTTCCTAAGAACCAGGGTGCGTCCTTCTCGATAGCTCTCCCCAAAGCACCTTCTCTCGGCTAGACTGCAGGGAACGTGGCTGGAAGTGCCACACTCAACTGGCTGAGTCCTTTCTTTCTAGCAAAATGTGTGGTGTTATCCTGAATAGCCAGGGGTTGTCCTGGTGCTGGGCCTCAGTCAGCATTTCCTTGGGCATCTGGGAATGCAGGGGACAAGGAATGCCCACTAAGACCAGAACCCGTTCACAGGGAGGAAACACAACACTTGCCTACTGCACGTGCATCTCCTCTCCCACCGCCAGGTCTGTTTCTGGACATGGTGAATACCAAACGATATCTGCTTCGGTAAGACTCACTGTTGGGTCCTATGGATCCCAGCATCACTCACCAGGGTTTTGGAAACATCTTGGGGTCTTTGAGGAGGCAGATTGTCCCTGTCCTGTGCCAAATGGCCTTTGCTACTAATCACCAGGAATAAGAAGGTCTAACCACAAAGCTACATCGCCAATGAACAGTGTGGACCGTGATGAGAGAGAAAGTATCACTCCTGGACCAACACTGCTCAGCCTCCTCCTTCTCTCCTTCAACAGCCTGCAGTCCCGGCCCTCTTGGAAGCTACAGCAAGGTGATTGCAAATTCGAGCCCAGCCTGGGCAGTTTAGCAACTTAGCAAGACTCCATCTCAAAATAAAAGATGAAAAGGGCTGGAAACATAGCTCAAAGTGAATGTCCTGTGTTCAATCCCAAGTGCCATAAAAAAAAGCTTTAGACCTCACAGCTGACATTGGGGTAACCCCTCGAGGATGCTCCTTTCCTTCCTGCCCTCTGATCTTCTCACCATGCCCAGCTCTCTCCCTCTTCTACCCGGGTCCTCTACTGCTTAGTGTCAGTGCCTTGGCCCTGGGGCCTCCCGTGAAGGTCTTCCTCTCCACCCTATGTCTGCAGCTAGGTAGAGGACTGATCTCTGATCCCACAAAGGTAGAGAAGAGACGGCTAGGAACATCTACTCTGGGCTTCACTAGTGTATTTTGTTGTTGGTGGTGGGATTTCTCTCAAAATATCTTTTTAAAAATAATGCATCTGGGGGGCTGGGGATTTAGCTCAGTGATTAGAGTGCTTGCCTCGTAAGCACAAGGTCCTGAGTTCGATCCCCAGAACCAAAAAAAAAAAAAAAAAAAGCATCTGGTATCTTCGCTATTAAAGAAATAATGTACTTTTCAGAACACCTCATGAAGTTTACACAAGAGTTTGCACTATAATTCAGTGCAACAGGACCACGACACAGTCTGTTGGTTGTGGGAGCCTCCTGTGTGCCAAATAATCTTTGCCTGGAATGGGGTCTGGGGTATCAGTAAGAAACGGTGTGTTTATGCTGGGTTTTCTAGGGTGAATACGAGTTTTGGCTGGCTAGCCAGTGATGGAAATTCCCAGGAAATTAGTAGTGTCTCCCAGTGAGTAATTGACATAGGTATGACTCAGATCTTCGCCAAAAATTATACCCCACACCACACACCGTCTTCTGGAGACTCCTGGAATGATCATCCATTTCTTAACAGTTCTGGACCACACTCAGTGCCCAGCCCCTGGAGAGCAAATTGGTTACAGTAAAACCTAGAACATTGCCACCTTTGGGCCTCACTGTCCGCAGGCAGGCCTGTGCTTCCCAGACTGTACCACAATCACTTACTGAGCCACAAATAACATTTTGTGATGCTTGTTTTTCTTTTACAAGTTTCCTGTTACTTCCTATCAAAAGGAGCAAGCAAGTTGCAATGTAACAAGTATACTACAATCCCAGGCTTCCAGATTTCCCTTTCCTGCCACAAAAAATACAACACCAGAAAGGCATCGCTGTGCATATATTCTTAAGAGTTGTAATTTCATTTTTGGAGTATGTATTCCCCAAAGTGGATTATTGGGTCAAAATTCTGATGCATTTTTAATTTCCACAGAAGAGATTACTTTCTGAAATGGCTGTAGTCATTTATAATGCCATTGGCCATATAGGAGAAGTCCTTTTCCTCCAATTCCTTGCCAGCCATGAATTTCATAGGCCCTTTCATTTCTGTCAGGGGGTGGTCAGGAGTTACAGCTCACGCATGCCATTCCCATCACCCTGCTTAGCGGAGGCTAAGCGGGCATCTGCCTTTCCTGCTCAGGTGGCAGCTGGGGAGGTCACCTGTTGTCACGCAGGAAGGAAGCACCTGTACATTGGGAACTCTGTGCCCCCAGCGTGTGCCACTGCTCCCAACTGTGTCTGTGCCAGATGGCACCAGTCACCCAGGCTCCCTCTGCTTTTCCCACCACAGGCAGACTTGGAATCCTTTTAAAATACTGCACAGGAGAAATGGCCCACTGCTGGTGGATATGTGCAAGTTTGCTGGGGTGCTACGAGAGAGCCAGCCTCCTACACTCTGTGGGTTTGGCTGTGCTCATGACAAGAAATGCACTTGAACCTGTGGCCCTGACGCATACACAGATGGACAGCCCAGAAATGACCCGAAGGTACCATGGTGTCCTTTATCATTTTTAATTATTTACCATTCCATTACAATAAATTACTGGATGACACTTTGCTAAATGAATTTCTCAAACTAGAAACTGGTAACGCCTCCCAGTTTGTAAAGCATTCACAAATATGAGGGCAAGAAACACACATGTGACATTCAAAACGATGATTGTATATTTTGCACGCTCTTACAGTGCTCATACTCTGTGCTCAGCCCCATTCTAAGCAAGATTAAACTGTTAACACACATCATCCTCAAAGGAAGATGACAAGTTAGGGCACTGTGGTCACTCTGCCTTAACAGAGAGAAACTTAGGAGCAGGTAGAAGTTACCTGCAGTTATGGTTTGTGTCTAGATGTCCCTACAAAGCCTCATGTGGTAAGAGGTGACTGGATCTAGAGTGTGTGATGCTGGGATTAAGGGTGTGTGATTACTAAATCAATCTGCTGATTGGTTTGGCACCGCCCTAATCCTAACAGCCTCGGTAAAATATAAGGCACAGGAAGAAGCTGGTTACCCCCTTGCTTGCTCTCTCGCTTGCCTTGCTGCCTTGTGCCTGTCTGCCATGCTGTCCTGCCTTGGACCCAGCTGATTGTGGACTGAAACCTCTACAAACTGTAGGCCAAATAAGCCTTTCTTCCCTGAACTTTGGGTGTCAGGTATTTTCTCTCAGCAATGAGAGAAAAGAGGCTAAGATACCTGCCAAGGTGACATGGTAGTAAGAGGGACAGCAGGGGTCCAACCCTGGCTCCTAGGCTTGCTACTTCTTTTGATAGAACAAAATGAACAAACAGACCAGAACACAATCTACTAACTTCAGATCATTAAATGGGTACACTTCACCATTCAGTATCCTGAAGCAGTAAGGACAGAACTGTAGGGACATAGAGCCACCTGTGAGTGTCTTAGAATGTGGAATAAACTAGTAAGTGATGGTGAAGGACACAAGAGGATACTGTATTCCTGGGCTAGACACAGCTTGCCTGAATCTTAAATGAGCTCCTGTGGTGGGCCTGACACCAGAAGATGGAAGATGAAGGATGGAAGAGAGAGGGAGCTGCTTCCAGGTCTACTCTCACCCCCACCCTCTCACCCACACTGTAAGAGTCTCCTATTGCCTCCTGGGTTCTAGACAGGTCTAGGGAGTCATCCTCCATGCCCTCAGAATAGAGCCATGGTCTAGAAGTGGCTTCTCAGCATTGGGGCACCCATAACTCACTTTGGTTCCCTTTTGTTTCTGCACCATCCCCTCTGTCTGGGAGACGAGGACCACAGGGATCCTTTTCTCCTCGTGACTATCTATGGAAGTAACCAACAACTGTAGGTATCAGTATCCTGGAGCTACTGTAACAAAATGCCACATACCAGGTGTCTTACACAACAGAAATTCATTCTCTTTCCATTCTGGGGAGAAGATCAAGGTGTTGGCAGGCTTGGATTCTTCTGTGGGCCCAAGCAAAACTCCACTCCCTGCCCCTCCCATGGTATCTGCTGTTTCACAGCTCATCTTTGGTGTCCCGGGATGCATGGCAGCCTTCTCCCTGTGTGCACCTCTGTGCTATAAGATGCCAGCCATACTGAATGGAGCTCACCTGCTCCTGCATGACACTATCTTAAGCAATGAGATCTGTGACTGCCTGGTTTCCAAAGCAGGCTACATTTTGAGGAACTGGGAGTCAGGGCTTCAGTATGAAATTCTCAGGAAGACAATCCAATCTATAATATTTTCTAACTCTAAAAGTCCCTATCCTTTCTCTTCTGGTCACGTTGGCCCAGTCTGGAACTGGCCTCCTCTTGTGCAGAGCAGACCCTGCTCTCAGCAACGATATCAGGACCAAGAGGCTGGAGCCACTCATCTTGGTACCTTGATGCCATGATGGTGGGTTACTTTGTGAAATCATTTGCTTGATTTTCCTCCCTAGCTACTTGCAAGTCATGGTTGCTCCTGATCTGGGTTAAGGTGCCTTTACCTTTGTTTGTTTTTGTTTTTTAGTGCTGGGGATCAAACTCAGGGCCTTGTGCTTGTGAGGCAAGCACTCTAATCACTGAGCTAAATCCCCAGCCCAAGGTGCCTTTACCTTTGCTAAGCCAGGAATGCTTCCAGCTGGTCCTTCTGGAGACTAACAAGGTTTTATTTTGAACTCCTCGTTCATGAAGCACCTGTGGATAGTTTTGCCCATGTTTTTCTCTTTAGGGTTTAGATTTTTAAAATTTATTTACAGTTGTTCTTTATATAGACTGTATAGCAACCTGAGACTCAGATACTCATTTTTGTTGCCTAACGAACACCACCCCCTTCAATGAGTGAGGAGTAGAACACAAAGCCCGCTGTTAAAGGAGCCCTCACACCAAACCAGGAAGAGAGACAGGGATGCCGGCAAGCAGGCTCCACTCCAACCACAGGCCTTGCTCTCTAGGCTTCCATCCCCATCACTCAGCCCTCACCCCTGCAGAATCCTGATTTGGAAGTACTGGGCCTGGGAGTCCACCCGGTCCTCTCTTTTAACCAAGTTTACACATCGTGCACACATATACACTTCTCTTCACCTGTTTCATCTCTGTACCGGGCAATCATCTCAGAGTACACTACAGAATTGACTTACTTACATTGTTTATTGATTGTTTCTTTAAAGCTTCATCTTTTTTGAGGGAAGTGCTGGGGATTGAATTCAGGGTCTTGCACTTGCTAGGCAAGTGCTCTACCACTTGAGCTAAATCCCCAACCCTGAAAGCTTCATCTTAATTGCTTAGAAAATAATCAGAGACTGTCATTTTCTATAAGGGAAGATTTTAGCTACAAATTTAATTTTCTGTAATAGATACAGAATCATCTTGATTTCTATTTTTCTCAGATAATTATGGCAACTTTAACTTCAATATGTTGTCTCTTTGTCTTTTGTTATTTTCTTTTCTTTTCCAGTGCTGGAGGTAGAGCCTAAGGCCTATGATTTGAGCTATATCCCCAGGCCTTTATTTATGTATTTTTAAAGTTTGAGACAGGGTCTTGCTAAGCTGCTCTGCTGGGCTCAAACTTTCCATCCTCCAGCCTCAGCCTCCCAGAGTTCTAGGATTATAGACACGCATCACCATGTCTGGCTTATTTGTCTTATTTTAAAAATAGGTTGACATGATGTCTTTTTTCTTTTTTACAACCTTTTAGTTTATTTCTAATTTTTTATTGTGGTAAAAAAACACACAACATACAATTTCCATCTTACCTTTTTTTTCCATCTTAACATTTTTAAGTGTAGAGATCAGTAATGTAAATTGTATCCACATTGTTGGGAAAAGATTTTCAGAACATTTTCACCTTCCCTTTTCCCCTTCCCTGTAGATTCTGTTAACTACAATTCTATTTTCTGTTTCTATGAATTTGACTACTTTAAATACTTCATATGAATGGAATCATGTAATATTTGTTTTGTTTTTTGTTGTGTTGGTTTTGATCGGTATATTTCATTAGCTTTGCATCCTCCAGGTTCATTTATGTTGTGGAATATGACAGGATTTCTTTCTAAGTGAAAAGTATTCTACTATGTGTGCATATCACATTTTTATTTATTTATCTATACCTGGGCACTGGGTTGTTTTACCTCTTGGCTATCCTGCTATGAGCGTGAGTGTGCAAATATCTCTTTGAGACCCTGCTTTCAGTACTTTTGGATATATACCCAGAAACAGGATTGTGTGATTATATGGTAGTTATAATTAAAAATTTTTAAATTCTCCCTTGTTTCCTCAACAACTGTCCATTTTACAATCACATCAATACTATACAAAGGACCCAAATTCTCTGCCATCTTACCAGTATTTGTTATTTTCCAGTGTCTCATAGTAATCAAAACAATTGTGAGATACTTCATTGTAGTCTTATTTGCATTTCTCTGATATGATACTGAGCATCCTTTTGTATGCCTGTTGGCTATTTATTTGTTTTTCTGAGACAGGGTCTCAGTACGTAGCCCAGGCCGGCCTTGAACTGGCAGAAATCTTCTTGCCCCAGCTTCCCAAGTGCTGGGATTACAGGCTTGCGCCACCACACCTGGCTGTTGGCCATTTATATATCTTCTCTGGAAAAATGTTTATTCATGCTATTTGTCCATTTTTCTTTTTTTTTTTTATTTGTCCATTTTTCAATGAGAGTCTTTGATTTTTTTCTGTTGACTGTTAAAATCCTTTATGTATTCCACCTATCAACCCCTTAGACTTTCACACAATCTTTCCTATTCCACAGGTTGCCTTTTCATTCTGACTATGCATTTGGTGTTGTATCCAAGAAGTCATTGCCAAGGCCAATGCCATGAAAATTTCCCTGATGCTTCTTCCAGGAGTTTTCATCTTTTTGGTTTTTTAAACTTTGCTTTATCTCTTTGTATGTTCTCTTTTTCATTCTTAATATTGCTTATCAGTACCTCCTTTCTGCTTGTTTTCTTTGATCCATCTCATCAGAAACTTGCCTATTTTATTTATTTACTTTATTTCAAAGAACTGGATTTTGATTTTGCTGATCTTCTCTAATATATCATTAAAATTGTTTTCTGCTCTTTTCATCCTCTTCCTCTTGTTGTCTTTAGAGTTTTTCTGTTGTACTTTTTTCTAAATGTTTAAGGTGGATGTTCATTTCTTTAGTTTTCAAAACTTCTTTTCAAACATAAATATTTAAGGCTGAATATTTTCCCAGAAATCATGCATTACTGCATAATTCTGAGTTATTAACAACTTTATTGAGATATAATTCACACACTATATAAATTATTTATTTAAAACCAATAGTTAAATGTTTTCTGCTGTATTCACAGAATTGTAATTTCCACTATTACCTAATTCCAGACATCTTTGGGTGTGTCCCAAAAGACACACCTGATATATTAGGCATTGCTTGGATTTTCCCCCACTCCTCTCTCTTCTCCTAGGTAAACCCCTATCTACTTGTAGACTTATCTGTTCTGGACTGTCACGGAACTAGATGAATGCAATACAGAATTTTATGCCTGACAATTTTCACTTAGTAGGTTTTGTAAGTTTCGTAGATGTTGTAGCCTGTATCAGTACTTCATTCCTTTTGTAGCTGATTAACAGTCCATTTCATGGAGGGACTACTTTTTTTGGGGGGGCAATTTGTCAATTGGTGGATAGTTGAGCTGTTGCCACTTTGGGGCCATTTAGGTAACGCTGCTGTGAACATTCATCATGGACAAATCTTCACATGGACATTTTCAATTCTCTCAGCTCAGAGTGGAATCGCAGGTCACTCATAGAGTAACTCCATGTTTAACCTTCTGAGGAACTTCCAGGCTGTTGCATCCCCACCAGCAGCACCTAAGAGTTCTGGTCTCTCTGTAGCCTTGCCAGCACAGGTGAGGATCTGTCTTTGGTGACAGCCAGCTCATGGGCACGTAGTAGCATTTCACTCTAGTTGTGATTTGCATTTTTCTAATATCTAAAGAATTTAAGCCACTCCCTCAGGGGAGGGGGGAGGAGGAAAGGAACGGAGGGACAAGTTAAAAAAGAGAGAGACTAGAAGGAAAAAATGGAAACAAAGCTTTTGTAAATAAGCAGGGGAGGAGGGGTTGAAAGGAGGGAAGGGGAAAAGGGAAAAAAGAAGCAGCAAGCTATATCATGTACAGGTACAAATTCCCTATGATGAATGTTAGCATGTATATCTAAAATGTTCCACTAAAATAAAATTTTAAAAATTTAAACAAGGAACTCACATTAAATTTACATTTAATCTGTAAATTAAACTAAAAAAAAGACTTCAAGCACCTTTTCATGTACACAGTGGAAATTTGTATACCTTCCTTGGAGAAATGTCTGTCAGACTCTATAGCCACCTTTAATTTATGTTATTTATCCTTTTTGTATTGAGTTGTAAGAGCTCTTTCCTGTTTAGATTGAAGACCCTCATCAGATCCACGATTTTCAGACCTCTTTTATTCTATGGGTTATCTTTTCACCACTTTGATGTTATTCTCTGAAGCAGATTGTTTTTAAGCTTTTAATTTTAAGAAAGTCCAATTTTATTTTATTTTTTCATTTGCACCACTTATATCATACCTATGAAGGTTTCACATAACCTATGGCACAGATTCATTTATATATTTTATTCTAGAAGTTTGTAGTCTTATCACAAATGTAAAGATTTATTTCAGGATTCACAATTATATTTCCACCAATCCATATATCTACCTCTATGCCAGCAACATACTGTTTTGGATTGATGAGTCTTGGTTAATATAAGAAACCATAATGGAAATTAAACATACTTATTCTTGAACAATAATGAAAACACAAAATGACTAAAGTGGCCTTTTGGAGACCACACCCAAAATGACAGCATAAGGAGGCCATGGGCTCTGTCCCTCGAGGAATAACCAGAACTGTACATGTTTTGATGCTATTTTGTTAGGCCAAGAGTTTGTAATTGTTATGAATTCCCATTGAGTTGGTTACCATCATTATAAAGGCCATTTCATCCCTAATAGTCATTTTTGGCTTAAATGTTTTTGACTGTTAATGCTTTGCTTGTCAAACATCTTGATTGCTTTGTCCCAGTTGTACGCTTTATTTTGTTCTTATCATTTCTGTATCTTCAGTTTTTATTTCTTCCAGTTTGTAACTTGTTCACACTTTTCCTATTATTTATGTTCTTTTGGAGGGTGTATTTTGTACTATACTATTAAAATTCCAAATTCTGAAATCAATCAAGAACATATTTTCATTTTCTGCAGACAAGTACTTCGTGGCAGTTTGATTGTTATAAGCCCCTCCTGGCTTATGTGCACTCATATTGGTATTTTATTATGCCTTTGGCTACATACATGTTCACCATTATCTGTGTGTTTCCCTTATGTGTTTAGTTACCAGACCTTCCTCATTCCTGAACCTTCTTCTTCCAGGGGTCATTTTTCTTTCTTTCTAAAATAAATGCTTTAGAAATTCCTTCAGTGAGTATTAGCAGAGATAAACTCTCAGATTTCCTCTCTCTAGAAATGTCTATGTTTTATATTTATTTGTGTGTGTATTCTTGGGGGACAGCTTTGCCAACCCTCTACTAACAGTTTTTTCCCCCTTTCAGAGAATTCTCACCTACCCTCATTGATTCTGATTTTCCTTCCAAAATCCCAGTCGTTGCTACTGTGTAAAGAACATGGCTTGTCTGATCTTTGGAAATCTCAAGTTTGCTCTTTTCTAGCTTTAATGCAATATGCTTAGGGATGAGTTTCTTTTTATTTACAATGCTTGTTATAACTTAAGCATTCCATATTATGTGCACCCATGTCTTTCAGGTGTAGAAATGTATTAGTCATCTTATCTTCAGATTACTGTTTCTCTTACAATTTCTCTCATTTGGGGAATCTGATTAGACATGTTAGAGCTTCTAATTCTACTTTTCTCATCCCTTAATTGCTTTTGTATTTTCTCCCACCTATCCTGTTGCTTCATTTGAATCTATAATCCAATTCAATAACTCTTTTTCAGCTGTGACTCATCCGCTGTTTGATTTGATAACCTGTCTTTTCACTTCTAATAATTCTATTTTAAATTCACCATTTTTGTGGCTGTATTTAAAGTCAACTTTATTCATAAATGTTAAGCATATAATTCAGTAAGTCTTGAAAAATGTACATAATATTCACTAGTCACCACAATAATCAAAGTGTTGAACATTTCCATTAGCTCAAAAAGTCCCCGTTTGCCATTTTGCCATCCAACCCTCCACCTTCCTCACCTGTTGCCAGAAACTAATCAGCTTCCTATCACATAGGTCTGCCTTGTCTTTCTTTACTTAATATAATGAAAGCATACAGCACATGGTCTTCTGTGTCTGGATTTCTGTAGTTAGCTTACTGCTTTTGAGAGTTGTCTGTATTGCTGCATAGGTATTAATTGTCCGTTCCTTTCTGTTGTTGGTAAGTATGTCATTGTATCAGCACTTCACAATCTGCTCACCCACTCACCAGGTAAGGGCACTTCGGCTGCTTTCAGTCTTTGCTTGTTATGAATAAAATCTTTGTGTGAACATATGTTTTCATTTCTCTTAAATAAATACTTGGAAGTCAGATTGCTGGTTCATCTGGTAAGTGTATATTTACCTATAAAAGAAACAGCTTATTCTGTTTTCTCTTGACTTATGTAAACTAGACATCTTGAAACAGTACTTCTGCTAACATTCATAAGTATTTGGCTCTCTGGCATACACCTGCCCCTCCTTCTTTCTGCTCTCATGTTGTTTTAGCAGAATTGTTAAATCGCTAAGCAGCGCCCACATTATTTAATGGACAATACTTCTCAGTACAGAACTGAGCAGTGCCCTGTGATACTTCTTTTTTATTTAGCCATTTTTTACTCTTATTGTTTCCATTTTCCCTAGCAATTCTATCTCTCGATGTTATTTTCCTTTCATGATTTCCCAAAGCCATATCTTTTCAGTTACTTTCTTCAGTGTCCTTTGAAATAATAAGAGTCCTCTTGCGAAAGAAGAGCTTTCCCTGCTCACCGTTGGGTCCCATTTACTCTGGGGCTGCACAGGTTTACCCTGTGGTCCTCTGATCACTCCCTTGGGTGGGGGCGGGGTACTCCTTCCTAGATTCTTAGTGTTTTCTTTGTTTTCTCTCCAGTTATCTCTGGCTGATGGCCCTCAGTAGAATCCTGTGAACTAACCTTCATGTCCACTTTTAATGACCCTGTATGACCTCAGCTCTAGTCTCACCCCAACCTTCATTGTATCTGTCACCAAATATTGTCATCTCTCTGCTCTTACAAAAGAGGAAATCATGTACCTTATCAGCCATTTTCCCTTCTGTAGTTTCCCCTGTCTTGCTACATCATTTACCATTCAACCATCCAATTTCCCTCTTTGATGGTAACATCTGTCCAATTTATTTCTCTTTACTGATTTTCAGTATTTTATACCTTTATCATCCTGTCTCAACCACCTCCTTTTGGAGAAGGGCTATATGATGGCGTTCATGCTGCCATATTCAACCATAAATCCAGAAACCTCCATTGGACAATCCAGTCTTTTCTGTTGCAAAATCATTTAACTTCTAAACTCATCTCTGCTATTTCTCTTCCCTCCCTCCATCCCATACAACCTTCTACCCTAAGAACTACAGAATTGTATTTATATGATAAGGAATACAGCCTGCTTCATCATGACTGGGTATTTGCTTATGACAGTCTCTAAACCTTGGACCCACTTTCTCACCCACCTCTACCTGATGGGTCTCAGCTTACACACCAGTCTCTTGGGGGACGTTTGTGTGATCTTGCAAGCATGAGGAGATGTCTCCTCTGCTCCCAGCACTCAGCACTGATCTTTGTCATGGCAATTTTACCCCTCCATCAACTTTCTTGTTTCCTTGTGCTCCCAGTAGGCAATGAGGTACAAGAGAAGTAATCACTGTGAAGCCTTACTTTTGTGTTCTCAGTTTCTAACCTGATGCCTGGCTCATCACAAGGGCTAAGATAATATTTGTTGAGCTAAAGAAATGCTAAATATGCATACATAATCAGGATAATCTTTCAGGTTTACCACCATGTTTTTCTCCTTTCCCTTTTACCTTCCCTGTTAGATTAGCAGTAGGAGCACAGAGTTACAAAGAGGCAATAATCAGCTTTCAAATAGGAAAAAGGATTACAAAGTCTGATAGTAACCTGACAAACTGGACTATTTTCTTGAGAAAGGTATGTTCACGGTCTTTATATGATCTTCTTTCCATTTCAATAACAGAGGATGGAGTGTTTAGCTCTGAAAATTTCTTCTAAAATTCCATTTTCCTCCCACCATTGAGGCTTAGAAAGAAGACACAAGATGGGGTGGTAAAGGAAAGTCCTTTCTCCTCTCCATCCTAGGGCAGGATTTAGAGGAAAGAGGAGGATTTGTCTGTTTATTTTTTTGTTCACATTTTACAAAATGAAAATTGCATTGTAGTCATTTTACACTGTGACTTTATTCACCTTCTTTAATCTCATGGATATTTTCCGATGTCACTAACTAGTCTCTACAAGCACTGCTTAGCACTTTATTGCAGGATACGCCATCATTTCTGTAACGGGAGGAGAGGTTTCTCACCTCTAAGTGGGCAGAGGGATGTCTTAGATCATACATAAAACATGCTCCTTTCGGGGCTGGGCACGGGGCTGCACTCTGAGCAAGCACTTTCCTTCGACTTCATTCTGTCTCTAACATAGCTGGATGCCCCCCAGAGTTGGAGCACTCTGCCACAGTATCTGTGGCCAAGTCTGAGGATGCTGCTAATATAGCCCAGTAGACACAGAAGCTCCTGTGTCAGACAGACCTTCAAACTCTTGCCTGCTGCAGAGCTGCACAGTGACCAGGCAGGATGGGATGGACACCTGACCAGTTCTCTGCCCACCCATTCTCTCATCCCTGTCTAACGACCATGATCAGAGCTCTAATTTGACCATGGTTTCAATTACATTTATTTGCTTTCCTCAAGGGCAGCTGCTCCAAGTGACTTCAGCTGCAGATGAAGACCAGTTCTTGCCCTGAAAGGTGGGAGACTCACCCGTGAGTCTCCAAGCACTGAAAATAAATGAGGCAGGCAGAGATGGCTACCTGCATATGCTTCCAAATAGACCACTAGTAAATAACCATCAGGTGTTGGCCGTGGGATTCTTACATAGCGCTGGACTTCCGTAAGACTGTGTGTATGCAAACACACACAGGTGTAGACATAAACATAGAATGTATTCTTTTAGTCACAAAAATCAGTGTTGAAAGGTGTAAGGAAATATATATTTTCCCATTGTTTTCTGGATGTAAAATGGCAGGGTTTTTTATTAGTACATGTTTGCAGTAAATGAAGTTTACATTCGCCTTTTAAGTAATAGGCATATGTACGTAACACAACTTGACTCCCTTTTAATCCCCTTCCCCTTCCCACACCTCCCTCTCTCTTGTCTCTAAATCCTTTCCCCATTTTTGTTCTTATTGTTATTATTTTAGTTCATGTTTGTGATATATAATGTTTACATTCATTGTAGTTATTTGATACATATACATGACACATCTTAAATCTTTTTATGTCCCCTTCTCCTCCCCATCCACCTTCCACCCATCTCCTGGACTCCTTCCCATTTGCAAAAGATCTGCCGCCCTGTTTCCCTCAATCAGCCCTTTATTTTGCTCTCTATTTATACTAGGCCTTACTCAAACAAGGATACCATGGAGTATTTAAGCATGTGTATCTGATTTATTTCACTTACAAGTCTCAAGGTGTATCCTTTTTCCTACAAATATTTCAAGTTTATCCTTCTTTATAGCCAACTAGTATTCCATTACATATAGATGCCACATTTTCCTTATATATTTGTCTGTTGATGGGCATACAGGTTGATTCCAGGATTTAGCTATTATGAATTCTGCTGCAATGAACATTGGTGTGCATGTGTCACTGTCATATTATGTCTTTAGTTCTTTGAGGAAGATGTATAGGAGAAGAGCTGGTTCAAATGTAATTTCTAATTTTAGTTTTTTGAGAAATCTCCATACTGATTTCTATAATGGTCGTGCTACTTCACATTTCTGTCAACAATGTAGGAAGTTTCCTTTTTCACCACAGCCACACCAGCATTTGTTATTATTTGATTTACTGATGATCACCATTCTTTCTGGTGTAAGCTAAAACCATAGCATTGTTTTAATTTGCATTTCTCTGATGGCCAGAGATGCTGAACATTTTAACATATTTTTGTTGGCCATTTGTACTTCTGCTGAGAAGTGTCTTTTCATTTCATTTGCTCATTCTTGATAGGGTCTATTATTATGGGTGGTCTAATTCTTTGAGTTCTTTATATATACTAAATATTAGTCCTCTATCTGAGGAATGGCTGGCATATTTTTTCCATTCTGTAGGTGTGGTGGACTTACTGTGGAAAACTTGCACAGGGACACCCAGCTGGATGGAGTTGGTGTGGTTTGGGGCATAAAAGATCCACCTGAGGATTGTTGCTGACACAACATAAAGGAGAACAGGAGCAGAAGATTGTTGCTAACTGTTTCTCAGGAGAGGCTCTGTTGCAGCTGGTTCTCCAGAAGGGAATTCAGCTGTTTTCATTGCAGGAGCTCGGGGGCCTTGCTCTCTTTGAGGATGACTGATGTTCACTTTGCAGAGCTCTGGTCTTCATCTCCACTGTGAGTATTGTATCCTGGTTTCAGTATAGATTTCTTCAGCCTTTTAGTACAGACACGGATGTACATGGGACATTGCTGTGGGCTCCCAGCCCTTGATTGGATCTTTCAGTTCTCTAGTGCATAGAGAGATAGACGTTCTGCATTCTTCCTGCATCTGGCTTTTGTGTTAGTGAATGTTGTAACTTGTAAATGTCCTGTATTAAATCTGCTCTCTTACAAGAGAGACCTGAAAGATCCAATCCAAAACAAAAGACCCAATCAAGAAATGGGTAGCCAAAGTGAAGACACTTCTCAGCAGAAGTATAAATAGCCAACAAAAATGTGTAAAAATGCCAAAACTCTTTCATGATAAAAGTCCTGAAGAAAGTAGACACAGAAAGGCCTTACCAAATCCAACAAAAACTATTTATGGTGAGCCAATACTCAACATAATATTAAATGGGGGAAAAACTGAAAGCTTTCCCTCTAAAATCGGGTACAAGGATGTCCACTATCATCAGTTCTATCCATCATAGTACTTGAAACATTAGAGAAATGAGGCAGGTTTTTTTTAGGACAGTAATAATTAAACATTAAAATGTACAATATTTGAATGAAAAATGTTGAAGCTGTGTGCTTAAGTATTTAGAAAGGTATACTCATGTTTATCTAAAGAGACATTCAGAGATTTGCACAAATGAATGTATTCATTCTGCAAACATTTACTTGTAGAGGTCTTTTGACCCACTTATTTCTTTTCCTCTTTCCCTACCACGCTATAATATTGTTAAAGGATAATTTTTGAAATAATAAAAATTATGACTTTCCTACAAATGTAAAATGAACACATCAACAATTTTATTAAATTTATTCATTAATGAGGGAACCAGTAAGATGTCAAAAGATTTTAATATCAAGAAGAGATTTTAATATCGAGAAGAGATTTTAATATCAAGAAGAGATGTATATAATCAAGAACGCCAAAATAATTCATTAATATATATGAAATTGGTCACTCCCCAACAAAACACAATCTTGAACATATGTTCTTCCATTGAGTGGGGGGATGTGGAAAAATTAATTATCCCCACCAACAGACAAAATTTATTTACATCTCTGTAGAAAAGAATTATTTTTTATTTTCAAGTTTTTAAAATAACTTAGAGTATTGCAAAATAGTTCAGTTAAAGACTCTGGAGAGATCAGAGGCTTATAAAATCAGGCAACCCACAGGGCTTACTAGCTAATGCGCAGCGTTCCATTAAAAGAATACTCAGCACTGTGCTGTCCATTTCCAAGTCAGTCACGACATTTCCTGGCACTATAATTAAAAGGGCACAAATCGTGGGAGGAGATGTGAGTTCTGGACTTGGATATCCCATTTCATCTCTGTAACTTTAGACAAATGGCTTAATTTTTTTTTTAAACAGTACTAAGTATTGAACCCAGGGCCTCACGCATGCTAGGTAAACACTCTACCACTGAGCTACCAAAACTGTAGAACACTTCACAAATTTGCATATCATTTTTTGGCACAAGAACCATGCTCATCTTCTCTGTAACATTCCAGTTTTAATATATGTGCTGCGAAATGGAGTACCTTTGTTCTTCTTGGGATGTCATGGACAGCTTCACAGGAGAAACGGCCTAAGCCTCGATCATAGAGGATGGGCAGGAATCTGTCCTTAGTGACATGTAGAGACATGCATTGTCCATTAGGAGAAAAGGTTGAAAGATACTTTAAAATGAAAGTCAAAGAACCAAAGAGCTAGTCCTGGTATTCTTTTCCATAAAGAAACACATTTTTGTTTGTCCTTGTTTTTTTCACCTATGAAAATTTCCGATTTACATACAACAAAGAGAAGCTGTGAGGATAACATATGCTCATGTCTAGAAAAGTATTTCTAAGCCTTCAAAAGACTGGATTTTTAAGTTCCACTGTGCTGTGAATTTTACCTTTTTTGTGTCACTTAATTCTCCCAATAATCCCAAGACAGAGGCCATTCTGATCCTGTTCTGAATCTAATAGAAATGGAAATCTCTTGGCAAGGTTGCACAGCAACCAAGCTGGAGAATCTAGGAGCAAATCCAAGCAGCCTCTTAATATTACAGCTGAAATTAAAAGTAAAGAAAAGAACATTAAATAATGTATTTCTGGTGACCTGGAGGGGGGTCTCCAGTGGTGTGGTTTGGGGCTTTCTCCTCAGTCCTTTCCTTGTCCCAAAATTTCTCAT
Organism: Hystrix cristata; assembly: GCA_004026905.1. Taxonomy (NCBI): domain Eukaryota; kingdom Metazoa; phylum Chordata; class Mammalia; order Rodentia; family Hystricidae; genus Hystrix; species Hystrix cristata. The sequence goes on along the minus strand of PVJO010023293.1, from coordinate 6,289 downwards.
TCACTGATTTGTTCATCCACTCATTAACTTATTAATTTATTCAGTGGTCTCTTTTAGCCCTGCTTAGCATACATTAGCTAGAGTAAGCCTAAAAAATTCCACAGAGACCCTATTAAGCTTCATTTATCAAATGAGAAAATTGAGGTGTGAAGAATTCGAGTAACTTTCTGAAGCTTGGAGAGTCAGTATATTTGAGTTGTGACTAGAATCTAGGAATCTTTTTGCCTTACAGACCATGACTGATGCAAGTCCATGTTCAGACCCACGCCAAATAGCTGACTCAAACCACACGTGTCCTGTTTTGCTTCTTGATTCTCACCGTGGCTCTATCCCCTCCCTGGACGGCTCTGCCTTGGAGGGCTTTGCCCAGAAAGTCTCCACTCTGGGCAGCTCCACCATGGACAGCGCCATCCTGGACAATTCTACCCTGGACAGCTCCACTCTGGACTGCCGCAGTGGTGTCCGGCCTGGTTCGCTGCTCCATTCTCTCACTCCATAATATCGTTTCCATAATATTAAAAGCCACACTGTTCCTCTCACAACATTCCCTCCCATTCTCCTGGCTTCTCTCTTTAGATTTACATTTTTCTACTTTTCTTTTTTTTTTCATCTCTAGTCTCCTAGGAACCCTTCCCTGCTTGTTCTCATTTGGATCTTATTTAGCTTAGTCTCCAGCTCCACTTTCTCTGGCCAGTCTCCTTGTGCTCTGGTTTCCCATCCTGAGCTCAGTTTCTTCTGTAAGAAGGGGATAACCAAGCACCAATGGCTCATGGCTCTTCAGAGGACTCTATGAAACAGGGTAAGTGAGGATCCGGGATGCAACGCTTAGCATCAGCCCCCAGTTCCCACTCAGCTTCATCGATGCTGGTATTAATATCGTTAGCTCTTCCAAGTGCTGCTGTCTCTTCCCAGGGCATCCTCCTATTCTCCTCTACCACTCGCCACATGGGCTCACCCTTGAGGCATCTTCTTCACATTCCGCCTATTCCTCCAGGAAGCTTTTTGTGGTGGCCAGCCTGTGCGGATGGCTCAGCTGGGCTCTTACAGCACACAGTGCTTACACTTAGCTGAGTACTGATTGTCCTTACTGTCATGGCTGCTCATTCAGTGACACTCTCCTTCACGCTGTGAGAAACATTGAGCATGTCACTACCTCTACATACCCCTGGCATGTAGCTCTGTGTCTGGTGCACATCAGTGCTAAATATGTGTTTGTGAATGAATGTAAAAAAGAATGAATAAGTGAACATGATGTCCCACCTCTCACACCCTCTGAGGTGTGATGTATTTATGCTACTGTTTCACTCTTCCACAATTACATTACAAACCTAGTTTTCTTGGAGGTTGGAAATTAAATTAAATCTCCATTTTGAATGAACAAGAAGACAAGTAGGTTGTTAAAGTAATTATTAAGGAAATTCAATGTATGACATTTAGGGGACATCGTCAGGATACAGCCTCTTGCAAGTGGCATTACCAGTTGTGCAGGTCATAGTACCACTGAATTGGAGGAAGACACAGAGGGGATTTCATCTAATCTCTTCTCTCTACACTGGAGGAGACTGAGGCCAAAGGTAGAGGATATTTGGCCCAAGGAGTTCCGGAACAATCTTTACCTGGAGGCTGTTACCATAGCTCCCACCTATGACTGTAACTAAGTGCTCTGGTTACATGCAGTTCCTATACCAGCACACTGAACTATAAGCCTAACGCCTCACCCAGGTTACTCTCCTGAAGAGCTCTTACTGTTAGCCAGGACACACCTCCATATTTGTCTGTGTTGGAAAGAGTTAATTGACCAACCTGGGCACTGACACCCTGCAAGCTCAGGGTCCTCAGGATTGGCCCTGGGCCAGGGAGCCCTTGGAGGATCCTACCTGATAAAAGTGTCTTCCCATGTGGCTTTGGGCCATGCTACGTGTATGCCAGCTATGCCAGCAGTGGGACTGACTGCCCTGTCTGTGGCCTTGAGCTGCACTGCCCAATCTGACCTCTATTGGTGAGGGCGTGAGTAGCTGAGGTTGGACATAGGACTGCATACCCACATGGCTGACCCCAACAAGGACCCAGACCACAAGGCTCAGATGGGCTGGCCTGGTCGACACGATTTGCTCCGCTGTCTCATGTCTGTGCTGCAGAACTAAGCGCTCTCTTCATAATTTCATGGGAGGGACAACCAGAGGCTATGCCTAGTCTCTGCTGGACTCCTCTTCATGTGTCTTCTCATGGGCCAGGTTCTAATCTGCACCTTTTTTCTTTAATAACCTGGAACCATAAACATAACAGATTTTCTGTGTTCTGTGAGTCCTTCTAGTGAGTCAGCACACTGGAGGATGCTCTTGGAGCCCTTAGAAGCCCCCTACTCCATTTATCAGCTGGCACACACAACTGTTGAGGGTGCTCTCACAAGACAGTGCATGTTATAGACCAGATGCACTGATTATACCAGTCAGCTTTAACTGTATGATGATCCTAAACTTTGTGGCCTCAGACACTGCTCATGTAGCTCATAATTCAATTTGGGCTTGAATCAGCCGACTAGTCTTCTGCGCTCCCTGGGCCTGCTCAGGTGTCAGCTCCCAACTAGTTAGTAGCTCTGTATCAGGGACTAGCTGGACACCAGAGAAGGCAGTGGAGGACACTGGAGCAAGGGTCTTTCCTCATCCAACAGACTGACTCTGGCTGTCGCACAGTAGCAGACTTGCAAGAGCAGCAGGAAGGAAAGCCCTCATTGCAAGACCGTTCAAACCTCCCTTGTGTCATGTCTGCTAAGCAGAGTCAAGGGAAAGAGAAATTGAGTCTATGCGACATACATGGTGAGAACCTAGAAACACAGGAGAATTTGCAGTCATTTCTGCAACAGACTGCACCAGGACACCAGTCACCTGTGGAGCCGAGTATCACACTGAACCGACAGATAACAGGCTCTGAGCAGCCAGCCTTGTCACACTCTTTGGGCAGTTCCTGCTGAGGGAAGACTGTCACCAGCAGCCAGGTTAATAAAAAGATGAAACTAATACTCCATTTCTCAATGCAGATAAACAAAACCCAGTTTTACATTTTTGTCTAAAAAATAAATAGGAAAAATTATTCTAATACTATTAAACCCTAACAGAATTGTCTTACATGTGATGCTTTGCAAAATTCCTTCCAGTTTGATTGCACCTTGTGCCCTTTAGATGACTTTTAAGATAGGAGCTATTATTCCCATTTTACTGAAGAGGAAGCAGAATCGTGGGGAGGAGGTACAGGTTGCCCACATAGACCTGTACGCTACATGTGATCCCAGTACCGTGGCCATTAGTGTGACCTGCTCTCTTCTAACCAGCATCCCAGGCCCACTTTGACAGGTTTTCTTGCTCCTCTGTAGAGACACAGAGATGGATACTCACAACAACGGGAAAGTAGTGGTCATGACACCCTGAAACTCGCCACCTCTGCTATCGTTACGCTGATCACACATGCACAACTTCATTCTGGGTGCCACCTTATAGTGAAGATATCAAAAATGCAGGGAGAACATATACAGAGTCCTCTTGTATAAGAGGTACCAAGAAGTACCAAGCCTTTGTGGTGTCTTCATGGGTTTTGGTGGTTTTGCTTGTTTGGGGTCTAAGTAGCATACAAGGATGTGTAGATATGAGCAAGAAAAGTTTTATTTTAAGTAGATGATTCAGAATATGGGTGAACACAAAGAATAATCTCTCCGTTTAGAAGGAGTAACAGAAAAAGAAGAGACAAATGCAACCAGCTGGTCTGAGGCCATAACTGCCATGGTGGTTACACTGGCCTCTGTCAGATCAGCCTGAACTCTGGGCCCTGGGAGACAAGCATTCCAGTACCACTTTCTGCCATGCAGAGTCACCAGAGCAGTGAGACACAGGACTATAACCCTGTGGGAAGTGCTGGTATGGGCAGGTGTCAAAAGGGAAGCATCTGTACCAACAGGAGTCAGGGAAGGATGGCTAAGACCGGAGCATAAGGCTGCTCAATCGTGGGGACAGAACATACAGTGGCATAAGGGAAAGTTTGTACATGGCATAAGGGAAAGTTGTGCCATACCCAGGTATAGGACTTATTAACAGCAGAGCATACTCCTGGGAGGAAAGTGCTTACTGTGATGGCTCACACACACAGGACAGAGAAGCCTACATTGAGCAAATGAGTGAGAACTGCCTGGGACATGGGGGAGAAGGACATTGCATGACTATGGAAGCCAGGAGGAGCTACCAGATGACTGCCAGGCAGAGGGAACAGGGTGGCACACAGGATGTCAGAGGAATGGTGTAGGAACCAGGAGGACAGATCCCCAGTCATCAGGATCCTCTGGGACTGCCCTCTAGGTGGGGCTGTGACCAAAGGTGCTGTTATGGAGATGGCCTCACTCATGGTGATAGGACTGTGGGTGTTCAAATAGCAGAGCCTGGGTTCATGCTGCGGGGCTTTGGATCCGCGCTCATAGAGCCTAGGTTCATAACAACGTGGCAAGGATGCTGAGATAGGGGAGTCCACATTCATGAGCACAGGGCCATGGATGTGAGGCAATAGAGGCCCAGTCCATGACTACAGGGCTACAGATGCTGAGAAAATTGGGCTGTGGATCCAATGCATAGCGCACTGGTTCACAATCGTGGAGTCGTAGATGCTAAGCTAATGGAGACCAGATTCATGACCATGGCCCTGTGGATGGTGATGAAAAGAGAAAAGAGTCCAGTGGGTAGCCTTCGATGACCAGCAAAGCTAGGACAAGAGCAGATCAAAAGAGGATCCTGGGGTCCAAGAGATAAGAGACACTTACTCCCAAGTGCTGACTACACACCCAGTGACCCTGATAGCAGCCCCTTCCTCATCTTCACCCCATGCTCTTGTACCACCTCACCCTGGTCTCTGCCCTGGGGTCTGCTGGGAGCCTTGGATAGGGTAAATCCAACATAATGTTCTGGGATCCAAATAGGCTGTCTGGGCTGGCCTGATGGCCTTCCTTGCCTTCTGAGTGCATAACTGGGATAGACTAGCAGAGTAGTTGGCATGAAGTCTCATGAGATTCAGTGAAAACTATCACCTCTGGGAGTGCCATGAACAGGACAGGAGACACCTACCAGCAACTTGAGCAGATGGACACACAGATGCTTCCCTTCAGCTCACACCTGCAGAAGGGACACACAAGTCCCTTCTGACAAGTCAGTGAAAGAGAAAATGGTCAACCTGGGTTCACAGTAGGGATGCTTCATATGTGGGTACAGGTCAATAATGAACCCATCTGTAAGTGGGAAATAATACCATTTAGCTCTTGAGGTGGCCGTGTCAAGTACTGACACATTCAGGAAATACCCTGTACAAGACACTTCTGATACTGCTGTAGATGTTACTGGCATCACCATGAAAGTGAGAGAAAGCCAGTGGGGAGTGGACCATGAGACTTTCACTCACTTTTCTTTCCCTCCCTTATACCCCAGCTCTGATCCCTGTCACATGACCCACCTCCTCCCAGATGCCAAGCCTGTATCCCAGTGAACATGGTTGATTTATTGAGCTTCTGCTGCAAAATTAGCCTATGTCAGGTCTCAGTAGACTTCACCCTCTCACCTAATCATCTCTTCCAAATGCTCTCTGGAGCCAACTGAAAGAATAACAAAGTAAGAGACTAGTTGCAATGCTTTGGTCAGCCTAGGGGAAGGCAAAATCTCCTCACCTTCACCTGTGCCCCTAGTTCCATGAGAGGACGATGTATAGGCATGCACATGTGCACAATACGTGTGCACACATCTGCTCAGAACAACCTAGAAAAGCAAAAATATAAAACAGACCAGCCCCTCCCAATAGGCAGAGTTGATGAGTGGGGCCATTGAGAAATACGCTACCCTGAAAGCTGACGCATCATAATAGATGTTCACTTCTTTATCCTCTAGAGAAGAAATTGAAAATTGGCAGCCTCAAGGTCAAACTGGCCTCCTAGAGTAGGTCTCATTCATCTTTAGTGTTTAAAAATAGATTTAGTGTCTAGTATTCAATAGTGAAAAGATTTTTTGTAATAACCCAGAAGCTTATCTTTAGAAGCAAGATACTGTGGCAACAGACTTTGTACCTTCCTTCTTGGCCACCATGGACTAGACCCCCTGCTCCCAATAGGACAGACACATGGGTCCCTAACCCTGGGCATCACTTGATATTTAAGGCCTGAATAGGGTTGCTTCTCTCATGTTTGTGATTCAACTAATCCTGTTATGTATTTGAACTTGTAACATTCACTTGAAGACAAAATCCTCTTGTAATATAAGAAAAGAAGGCT
>PVJO010023292.1:0-26356 GCA_004026905.1 Hystrix cristata | reverse complement strand
CCTCACTCTGACCCAGGCGTCCCCTTCCCTTTGCAAGAGGCTGGCCAGAGCCTGGCGTGTGAAGGCCTCAATGCCACCATGCACTGCGGCTCCGGGGAGGTCATTCAGGTCCAGGATGCCATCTACGGGCGCCAGACCCCTCATTACTGCACCCAGGATGCCGGGCAGCCCTTGGACCCAGAGGAGGACTGCAGTTGGGTCAGCGCCAAGGACGAGGTGGCAGGTAGGCCATGGACTGCTCTAACCACGTCAGATGTGACACCCCTGACACGTGGGAACAGAGGAAGCTTCTGTTCCCCGCTCCCTTGTGAGCACAGGAACCACCAACATATTTCACTTAATGTTGTGAATTTTGAAACATTTAAAACATACAAGAATAGAAACATATTATGATGAACTCCCAGAGCCACTACACACCTCTTAATACCACACAACATTTGCTCAAGATTACCTTGTTTAAATAAAAAAAAATGAACACATAGCTGAGCGTGGTGGCCCACATCTGTGATCCCAGCACACAGGAGCCTGAGGCGGGAGGATTGCTGTGAGTTCAAAGCCAGTCTGGGCTACACAGCAAGACCCTGTCTGAACAACAACAACAACAAACAAATGAACAAACAAAACCCCGCGCAGGCGGGCAAAGTGGTACACTCCTGTAATACCAGCTACTCAGGAGACTGAAGCAGCAGGATCACGAGTTTGAAGCCAGCCTCAACAACTTAGTGAGACCATGTCTAAAAATTCTAAAAATCAAAAAAGGTAGGGAGTGTTGCTCAGTGGTAGATCACTTGCCTACCGTGTGTTCAGTCCTCAGAACTACAAAGCAAAGCAAAATAAAACAGAGAAAAAGAAACAAAAATTGAAAGCAAAATAATCAAACACATTACCAGGTTCCTGCATAGCTCTTCCTCCACCTGGTCCCGTTCCTGTCACGAGTTCAGTGTTCATCAATCTTTCTTTTTCTTTTTTTTTAAGGTGCTGGGGATCAAACTCAGGGCCTTGTGCTTGCAAGGCAAGTAGTCTAACCACCGAGCTAAATCCCCAGCCCTCAATCATTTTTGATGGTTCTTTATTCCTGTTTTCTATTTCTGCACCCTGAACAGCACACAGCACTATTTTGTAGCTTCCTTGTCTATATGAATGGCACCACTCTGTGTGTGTCACTCTGCAACGTATTTTTCTCTTTTTGTTTTGTCATCATTGTATTTTGCTCAACATTGCTTTTGAGATGTATGGTCCATCCTGAAAACAGGTTGCTCCAGTTTTTTTGGTTCATCTGTTGCACAGCTGGGTGTGATTTCTCCCTCTGCCAGCTGAGAGGCAATGGGTGCTTTCTCAGTCCTTGCCCCCTGATGATCCCTCCCCATTCCTGGTGGAGTCTCCCTGAGGCTTTGTTTTTCTAAGTCAGAGGAAACCTCAGAGCTGCACTTGCTCAGCTACAAGGGCTCAGGCTCAGGAACTCTAGGGGCTCCTGAGACCCCCTGGGAGGAGTCAAATCCTCAGAGGCTCCTCCATTGACTGTCCGGGACCCTGAGGGACCCTCTCTGGTCTGCTGCGGTGACCACTGTCCAGCCCACAGGGTCCAAGGAAGGCAGGTGGTGTCTGTGTCTTGGCTCAGGGGACACAGCAGAAGGCACCCCACCAGGAGCCCCGGGCCTCGCCTTGTGTGGCTGGTGACCCTCCAGGCTGCGGCTCTGCCGCCACCCAAAGTGCTTTCCCCTCGAGGCCCTCACTCCCAGGAGCAGGGTGGGGAAAGGAAAGGCTGAAAGTAGCTCATGGCAGAGAGAGAGAGGAGCCCTGCACTCACTGGGAAGGTTGAGGAGAAGACCTGGGCGGGGGCCCCAAGATCTAAGTGCCCTGATCACTCACTCATTCTATTCAGCTGGCTGATAAACATTTATTGAGCCCCAATATTGTGCTGTTCACCATCCTGGCTCTGCAGATACGGGGATGGACCCATCTGTTTTTCGAAGAGCTCAAAGTCCAGCTGGCACACAGGAGTGTCTGCTTGGTTGATATATGCTGCAGCAGGAGAGGGAGCCAAAGGTGCTGAGTGACTCACACGAAGCTCATTTTGTATTTGCTCTGGGCCAGGTACTGTTTTGTGTGCTGGCAACACAGTGGTGGACAGAATATTTAAAATCTCCTGCAGTCCTTTGGAGATTATAGAGTAGTGCTGTAGATGTGTCTAGAAGGAGCACAAAACTCCGATCGAGAGGTGGGCTCATCAGAAGTCCTGTGGGCTCTGGGGTGGTGCTCAGGGGCAGAAGGTGGGCCTAGAACATGCAAGGCCCTGTGTTCCATCCCCAGCAACACACACACACACACACACACACACACACACACACACACACACACAATGTTGCAATTCAAAGGAACAAACAGTTCTTACAAATGTTTTGAGATGGGCTCAGTGGCACCTCTTTTACTTCTTTTGCACATAGCTATCCTGGAACTTGTTAGAAAAGCAGAGTCCTGGGCCTCAAGCAGATCCCATAAATCTGGAGTTGGGGTGAGGGTGGTGTCTGGAATACCGTATCTTCACAAGCCCTCTGGGGACTCTGGCATTTGCTAAAGTTCGAGATCCAGTGTGCCAGCCCCTGTGCTGGTGACGGGCAGGAATCCCACCCTCTTGTCCTCTAAGCACCCAGCTCAGTGCCTGGTCTTCAATATGCCTAAGTTCTAACTCATCTCCATGATGCTCTGTCGAATGTGTGTCCTTGTGTCTCGCACGCTGTTCCTGCTTCCATTGGGATGTGGATGCCTCCCAGGCCAGTGCCAGGGGCTGCAGGTGTGCCAGGTGGCGGCAGACGGGACCTACTTTGGAGACCTGTGCCCCAGTCGGGGCAGCTACCTGTGGGTGAGGTACCAGTGCCGGGAAGGTGAGTCCTGGGCACAGGAATTTTCTTATTTCCACAGAATGTCCAGCTTTGCCTGGAGGAAGAGGCAGCTGCCACCCACATAAGCCCCCAAAATGGTTTTTACCCCAGGACCTTCAAATTAAATTCAGAATGCACAGAACAGACAAAAGCAAGGCTGTTCAACTGGATGGAGCCAAAAGATCTCTCACTTTTAAAACTACAAAGGTTGAAAGCCATTAAAAATAACCTACATTATCACAATTTATAAACATTTTATGAAATAAAAAAACTCTTCTCTTCAATTTGACAATCCTACTCTCCACAAGGAAACATAATTATTTAAAAGAAAGTCTTTCCTGCTTTGTAAAATGTGTGCATAGACATGCTACACATATAGTATATACACATAGTTTTATAAAAATATAATCGCGTGAAATGTATTTATCTACAACTTCTTTTTTGTTAGTAATATGTCCTAGACATCTCTCCAAGTCACTACTTTACTCTTTTAATGACTGAATTGTATGCTGTCATTAGATTAGGTCCAAGCCCCCCTACTGCTGGCTGTCTAGGTTGCTTTGGTCTCCCTTTGCTAAGTAGCCTCTGTGGCGATCATCCTTGTGTATCTTAGCATGTGCTGGCAATGATGTTTAGAGGAGACATCCCAAATTAGCTTCCAAAGGGATAGCATAACATTAGTTTAAACCAGGAATGAGTGTGTGGATTTTTCCTAAGGCTGGGAAAATACAGTCACCATTGTCTGACAAATTACTCAGAACAGCAACTACTACTTAGGGCCTGAGCCAGAGGGACAAAGAGCTCTGAAGGGAAAAAATGAGTCAGGGGATGCTAGGATGCCCCAGAGACACCTAGGACAGCAGGGCCTGGAATGTAGAGGAGGGGAGACTCCAGGAAGACAGAGAGCAGGGAAGGTTGGGCAGCATCAAAGACCCGCTTTACCAGTGGCCTTAGTTAGCTGCTTGTGCCTGGGTGACATGGACGCAAATGGGATGTTTCCATTCCGTTTTCAGGCCACATAATTTGGCAGCGATTCCATTTGGTGGTTTTGCTAGTGGACAAAGGGTGCCTTTTGGAGATCAGCCATGGAGTTGCTGTCACCTGACAAATACGTGGCTTAGGGAGCAGGGCTGTGTGGAATCTGGCAGCCGCAGGGACAGACTTTGAAACTACTTCTGCCCTAGTTTCAAATATCCTAGCCCCGCGAACCAGGTATTCTGCTTAGCCGTGTCTGATGTGCCAGGGAGGGGCCTCATGCAGCGCATGCCAGGAGGCCGGATAGTCCCAAGCACCCTCAGGGGCTGTGAGTCAGGACCCCTCGACTCTGTGACTGGCCCAGGAAGTCTCTTCCATGGGGAGGTCCAGGCAAACTGAACTCCCCTCACTCACCCTCCAAGTCCACAATTCTGTCAAACGGAACATGTGTTAAGTGGCTACACGATTCATCTGCCACTTTAGCCAAGCAGATTTTCTTAAATTTGTTTCTCCTTTTGTCTTTTTAAACATTATAAAATACTTTTCAACAATCGATAGAATCCTAGTTAAATACATGAAGGTGCATTATGCCACTATTAGAAAGAACAAGACAGCTAACTGGAGTCATATGGAGCGATCTCCAAGACAGACTAAGTGAAAAAATGCAAGGTACCGAATAGTGAATACAGCGTGCACCACCCATGTAAACAGAAACACACACATGTGCTTGTGTGTGCAGCTGTCCCTGGAGGCACCCAGTTGCTGGTAGTAAGGGCTGCCTCTTGGCAGCTGCACGGGGAGCTGAGGGATGGGTGGCAGGGCAGGCTTGCTTTTCTGTCTCTGCTCTCTCTACGTGTCCACTGCTGTATTTCAGTTTTGCACAGCCAGGAATGAAAATAAAATTCAAAAGAACTTTCAAAAGTAAAAATAAAATTAAGCCAGGCAGGGTGATGCATGCCTGTTATTCTGGCACTGGGAGGCTGAGGCAGGAGGATCACAGTGAGTTCAAGGCCAGCCTGAACTACATAGTGAGACCCTGTCTCAACAACAATAATAACAACAAACAAAAATAAAATCACAAAAAATACTTTAAATCCATCCACCAAATAATAGGCAGGTGGATAGAAGAGAGTAATACACCCCTTTGTGTGATAAGGGCACACAGCATCTTGTGTTTGGGTCTGCAGGTCTACGGCTGGTGGTATCCAACGAGAGCTTCGTCTTTGACAATGTCACCATCTCTCTGACGTGGCTCCTTTCTCCCTACATTGGAAACCTCTCCTGCATCCTTAGTATGGGAGATGGCCACATTCTTGATCCCTACTACCCCTCCAGGTAAGAGGAATCTCTGAGCCTTCAGTCAAGTTGTATCAATCAGTTTTGCTGCATAACAAGCCACCCCACAAGCTTAAACAGTATTTCCTGTTTCTCACAGTTCTTGGGAGGGCTGGGTGGCTTTTCCTGTCTAGGCTGACTCTGCTGGTGTTCGCTGGCCGAGTAAGACCCCACTGACTCATGCCCGGTGGTCTGCAGGATGCCAGCTGGGCCATGTGTCCTTCCTCACCCACAGGCCAGCCCACTGGCAGAGGGTTCCTAGCAGTGAGATCAAAATGCTACTCACCAGGTTTAGCTTCTTCCTGTCACAGTGGAGAGCTAACGCTGCTCCCTGGAGGGGCCAGTCACAGGTCCTCGGACCCTAGTCTGTGCTGTCTTCACCTGAGCCCTATGGCCTGAGCTTCAGTGCCAGACAGTCCCAGTTTGTGTCACCGTCTGCCACTGCCTAGCTGTATGCCTCGGGCAATGCTGACATGCCCCTCTGAGCCTCGATTGCTTTGTCTGTTAAAAACAAGCAGATAAGTACCCAAAACAGCACTGACCATGGAAATGCTGTATAGGTTGCATGCGTGCCACCAGCAGGGTGCCACGACACCCAAATGAAACGGGGTCCTGAGCTGGGGCTCTAATCCAGCTGCCGTTGTGAGACTGAGACCCTGCAGCAGCCCCCGGTCTTGCTGGGTTTCCGTTTCCTCCCATCACTGACATGCCTGGCTGCCTTGACAGCTTCACGGAGTAGAAGGTGATGACACTTTGGGCGGAAATGTCTGAGTGATACAAATACCTATGACATTTTCTATGGGATTTTTGTTTGCTACCATTTTATAAAGAAATCAGTGGGTGTTAAGTCACACATTCCTTCAGTCTCCCTCCCCAATTTTGCACAACATGAGTTTGGCATAGTCATCATTGACTGTGTGCAGCCTGCTAAGACCTTTAGGTACAGGAGGACTTTGCGCTGATAAATAAACCATGCTTTAAAAGGAAGCGGATGGGACAAGATGCTAAAATTTGTTTCTAGCTGAGCTATTTGTCATATTACACTCTGGAATTCTCTATTTGCCAGACTCTGAAAGAAATAACAAGCAATGCTTTACATTTGCTATTTCTGCACGTTTGCCCTTAGCAAAAGCCTCTAGTATTTTTTTCTCTTTTAAAAGACGGTATACACCTTCCACCATCACCCACCCAGGTAATCCAGTTTCATCTACTTTAAAGACTCACTGGACCTGAAAGCCACACACCTGGCTTCTTCTGTCACTTTGATGGACGCTGGGAGGTGCGTTTCTGCTGCTTTCTTATCGGCTCCTGCAGCCTCAGCACTCCAGCTGTAACGCAGAAAATGAATTTTAAGTACACAGAAGCAAATATCACGGTGCCTTTCATGTGTGTGTATGGGCTCCTACTTCTGCTTAACTCCTCTTTAATCAAAGGGATAGAGATTTTACAGTCAGACCCCCTCCTGGGTGTGCTGGCACAGGGCTGTAGTCCCAGCTCTCTGGAGGCTGAGGCAGGAGGATTGCTGCGAGCTTGAGGCCAGCCTGGGCTGCACAGTTAGTTCAAGGCCAGCCTGAACTGTATAGCGAGACTCTGTTTTAAAAAACAAAAACAGACCCTCCAGATCCATTGTTGGTATGCACATGAGCTGAGGGGCAGACTCCGAGTTTAAGTGCAAGCGGCCTAATCCTAGTCAGAAGATTCTCCTTGAGGAGCTGCATCTTGCCTTGCATTCTCTATGCCTTGTGTTCGTTTGAGTGGGCCATTTTGTTTCTCTGTTGTGGAAAATCTGGATTTCTGAGACTGCCTTAGGCGCCTATGAGTTGAGTAACTAAGCGCCACCTACTGGCAGATCTGCAAATGGACACTGTTTCCTGTCCGGCACTGCCTCTGCACGCAGCTACAGTATCTTGGAGGTAGGGACTTGAAAAACTGACCTTTCCTCCAACTGTCACAACGCAACACAACCCTTAGAGTGACCTAGATGTTCACAAGCCACTGGGAAGCACAAAGGAGGGAGACGGAAGGTGATGTCAGAGAAGACTCCACAGCTGAGTCCTTTGGGATTATAAGGACAAGGATTATAAGGCAGGAGCAGCAGACGCAGGGTAAAGAAAGACTGATTCGGAGCCCAGCAGCTGGGGAGTAAGATGGAGGAGAGGGAGAAGTCAAACTGGGATGCGTAGCAACAGAGGCTGGGTGGGCACAGGGACCTTGCACAGTCTTAGCTGCAGATACCCCGAGGAGGGGTGTTAGCTTGGGCAAGGCAGACCCGGTGACTAAGATGCTTCCTGGGGACACAAGAATGTGTGCCTCGGTCCAGAAGGATGACATCTGGTGTCACATCACACCACAGTATCCACTACCGTGGAGAAAGGAACAATGGTTAGCACAGGATTGTGTGATCCATGTAGCTGATTATTAGTATTGTTGCTAGTAGTCACTGGATAATTTTAAGGCATATACAAGACTATAAAGAAGAAAACAACTGACAGAGTCGATTCTAAAAAATGGATAATTCTTACTATTATCTTATTACCTAAAAAAATATATAATGCTTTTATCTTAGTAGGCTAAGTGGCACACAGTGGCATCCTGTGATACAGAAAGCTCAGTATCTGGGCTTGTTATACACCAGATACCTTTCAGCCACTGTCTCCTTCCAGCCCACTCCGTGGATCGTGAATGGAGACTCAGGAGCTTAGCTGAGGTCATGCAGGTAGCCGCCGTGTTCCTAGAAGACATGTTTCCGACTGCCCACACTTTCCTCTACCATATTACCCAACTTGGTCAGATGGCTTTGTCTGCCAACCTGGTGGACTCCTTGTCAGTGACAACAAAATGACACAGACTATGATGTTCTGCCGGTCAGATATTATGAGCAAAGAACAGAAATGTGAGTTCCTTTCCTCTTTCTTTTCAAAGAAAAGTTGCATCCCATTAAAGGCAAATATCCCAACAGTTAGTACAAACTAGTGAGTAAAGGAATCTTCAACTAATTTTTCAACTTTTTATTAAGTACGACATATGTACAGAAAAATGCATAAAAAGAAACAGCTCAATTTAGTTTTACACAATGACAAACACATGTGACCAGCACCCCAATCAAGAAACAAACATGGCTGAGTGTGGTGGTGCACATCTATAATCCCAGCACTTGGGAGGCTAAGGCAGGAGAATCACCATGAGTTCAAGGCCAGCCTAGACTACATTGTGAGTTCAAGGCAAGCCTGAGCTACATAATGAAACCCTGTCTCAAAAACCAAAACAAACAAACAAACCTAACCAGCTTCCCAAATCCCTCTTGGATCCCTCCCAGTCTTCCACCCCAAGGATAAGCACTATCCTAATTTCCTAACATCACAGGTGAGTACAACCTGTGTTTGCGATTCATGCAAATGGGATCATAAAGTATATATTCTTTGTGTCCAGGTTCTATTCCACATTACTTTTAGGATTTATCAATATTGTAATTATGATTTATTTTTTTCATTGCTGTATAACATTCTATTTTGTGAATGAACATCAATTTGCTTATCCATTCTACTGTCAGTGTGACCATTACTCCTGACTAGTCAACTTCACTGGACTGAGAAAAACCCAGCAGATTAGCAAAGCATGCTCCTGGGTGTGTCTGGGTGGGTCATGGTGGGTGGGTGTGATTTTGAGGATTACATCTGGTCCCTGGCCTGTTCATCTCCAGCACTGTACCCCTGCTCTGCTTCCTGGCCACCAGAACTTTAGCAGTCTTGCTCTGCCACACCTTTCTGCCATGAAATTCCTGCCATGGCGCAAGCTGACCATGGACTGACTCTCCTAAAACTATGAACTAAATCAAATCTTTCCTCCTTTAAATTGTGGGTGTCAAGTATTGTGCCTCAGTCAATAAGCATTTGGATGCTGTCTCATTTTGGGCTATGACAAACTTGCTGCCACAAACATTCCAGTATGTCTTGGTACATATATGTATACATTCCTATCAGATTTATATCTAAGTCAAGAATTACTGGGTCATGGGTTCACAGTGTAAATTTTTAAGTTGTCTCTATTTCTTCATATTCTGAGGACCTGTCCCTTATTGCTGGCAGCGGTTTCCAAAACCACTTTGCAGTCTTCTCCCTTGGGTGAGGTCCCTGGGAGAGAAATCAGGAAAGATTTGTTTCTCTGCCTTCTGGTCCTGGGCGATTTCAGTTGACACCAGAGTTCAAGAGTGGAACAAACTGTCTCTTCCAGAGAGATCACTGAAAGGCAGACTGGCTTTTGCTATTCAAAACCATCCTTCCATTTCCACAGGGAGTTACTGTTTTCTTGTTCTGAAATCTGCATTTCTGATATTATTTAAGTGTTTGTGGCTATACCTTCCATCCTATTACTTTAATCTATCTATGTCATTATGCTTACAGTGGACTTCTCAAAGGCAGTATACAATTGGGTCTTGGTTTTTTAAGACTCAACCAGCATAATCATTGTTGCGTTCAGACCATTAACAATTAATGTAATGGTTGACAGAGATTATTTTTATTCTGTTTTGTCTGCTCCCTCTGTTTTTCCTCTGTTATTTCTCCTGATTTCTCTTGGTTTATATTAATTTTTTAGCATTCCATCCTAATTTATCTATTGGCTTTTGGCTAGATGTCTTCGCACAATTTTAGTGGTTGCTCAAGGATTACAACATACATACCTAACCTTTTGCAATTTACACAGAGTTAATTTTTTACCACTTCAGGTCAAATTTTTTAGCTTTATCAACACATAGGCCCCTCTTTATGTTATAATTGTTATCTGTTCATATCCTGAAAACGCTTCTCAAAAGCCGTATGTGTTTGAAAGAATTCGGGAAAACAAAAATAGTCTAAACACTTACAAAGATATTTACCATTTCTTGTGCTCTTTCTTCATTGTTGAAGTTCCAGATACCCCCGGTATCATTTCCCTCTTGCTGGAAGAACTTCCATTAGCTTTTTTCCCCCAGAGATTTCTTTTTTTTTTTTCCCCAGAGATTTCTAGCAACAAATTATCTTAGTTTTCCTGAGAATGTCTCATTTTTGCCTTAATTCCAAGAAGATAGTTTTCCTGAATCTAGAATTCTGTGTTGACTGTTCTATTCTTTCAGCTGTTTAAAAATGTCATTTCATTTTCTTCCAACATCCATGGTTTCTGATGAGAAATCTAAAGTCATTCAAATTACTGTAATATGTCTTTTCTTAGGGGGGGAGGGTCTAGCTACTTTCAGGATTCTGCACCTTATTTTGTGTTTTCAGCAGTATGATTATTATAGATTTCCTTTCAATTTTTTCCCTGTTTGTCTTTCACTGAGCTTCTTAAGCTGGTAAATTTATGTCTTTTATCAAGGTTGGAAAATTTCTTCCCATTATCTCTCTAATGACACAAAGGGCAGATCTTTTGATATTTTTTGTTGCTGTACAGTTAACTGACACCTTTTATCATTTAAAAATATTAATATTTTTGTGTTCTTTAAATAAGACCATCTTTCTTGATCCATCTTCAAGCTTACTGATTTTTCCCTATGTCATCTCTTCTGCTATTGAACCTACCCAGTGAGTTTTTTATTGCAGTTACTGCATTTTTCATTTCTAAAAATTCCATATGGCTCTTTTTTATAGTTTCTGTTTCTCTGCTGAAAATGCCTATCGTATCATTCATTTGGTAAGGGTTGGCCTTTATCTCATTGTAGTAGTTAGGGTTCCACAGAAAAATGCAATCAACATAAAATATATGTATAAGTATACAAAGGGATTCATTAGGTAGGTGTATAGGGTCAGAGGCAGAAGAGTCCCAATGGCCACCTGCAGGATCAGAGGTGGAAGAATCCATAACGGCTGTCTGTGACCTGGAGAGCCAGAAGATCCGGTAGCAATGGGAGGTGGAAGGCCTGGAAGCTCACAGTAGAGTTGCTGGTGCAAGTCTGTGTAAGAAGGCTGAAGAATCCATGTTGGAAGACTGAAGAGTCTGTAGTAGAAAGCTGAAGGAACTGAAGATCAATGTCCAAAGGCAATGATGAGGACCAGAGCTCCACCAAAAGAGAGAAACACTTCCTTCTTTTCTTTCTGCCCAAGCTATAAGCCTATGGGTTGGTGCTACACTTATCCAGGGAGGGTCTTCCCGCCTCGGTTTGCTGGCCTACCTGTCAGTCATCCACAGACACACCCAGGGCTTATGAATCTCCTGGGCAGTTCTTACTCAAATCAAGTTGACACCATCTTTTAACAATTGTTTTACGGTATTCTTCTTATGCCAACATCTCATCCTCTCAGGGCTGATTCTGGGTCCAATTTTTAAATATATCTGTGTTAACAGGCAGCCAGCTGGGCAGGTTCAGAGCACACATCTAACTTGCCTTCTGTGTCTGCTCAGTTTTCAGAGCAGCTATCACCATGCATGTGGCACCCGGGGTGTGGTCCAGGTTCACAAAGCTCAGGGGCTGGAGCTCAGCTCCCGAAGGCTCTGAGCTGTCCCTGCGTGTCTGTGCTGTGTGTGTGTGCTTGGGGAGGAGCTCGTGGTTTGCACAGAGAATCCTCTTTTCTACAGCTTTCTTCTCTGCATTTTCCAATCACGAGAATCCCCTCTATGGCTCGCCTGTGGCTCTCTCTTGGGGGTGGCAGTATCTGCATCCCCCACTCCTGCTAGTATAGCTCTGGGAGAGGGGACAGCTTGAGTCAGGCCAGGAGAGGACTAAGAGAAACAAAGCAAAACTGGAGCCTTTCCCTGTCCTCTCAGGCACCCAAATCCCTCTCTGCCTTCTCTTAGGATTTTTTTATCTTCACCCACTGAACATCTCAGACTACTCTTGGGTCAAAACTAAAAATATAAAGGAGATTGTAAAACAAAATGAGCTGGGTGTGGTGGTGCACACCCGTAATCCCAGAACTGGGAAGGCTGAGGAAAGTGAATCGCCATTAGTGTAAGGCCATCCTGGGCTACATACTGAGATCAAGGCCAGCCTGGAATACATATTAAGACCTTGTCTCAAAAAAACAAAAAAAAATTTTAAAAGTTTAAAAACCTTTGATATGTCTAGAGCCTGATTCCATCTTACAGATGGGGAGATCAAGCAGAGAGGTAGTCCAGGGTACAGTATTTCACAGATGGAGTGGGAAGACCCAGAGAGGGGGTTTGGGTGAGCCCCAAGGGAGAAAATGGCAGAACGGGGACTTGCTGCCAACACCACCTACCCACATGATCAGAGCCCTTTCTACCCTTCGTCTGCTCCCAGACGTCTCAGTGGAAGCTCCCCGCACACTGAGAGCTGGCATGGGCAGGCAGCATCTTTCTTTCATCTTTCATCTGTGCAGAGCAGGGGAGGTGTGAGTGCATGTGTGCATGCGCATGTGAACATGTATGTGAACGTGTGTGTGATTGTGTGTGTGAACACGTGTGCTTGGGCATCCCCAGCACTGCTAACATTTCCGACTGTGGCCGACAGCTTGTCCAGCACTGTGAGCCACCAGTTCGTGTCCCCAGGAGAGTTCACTGTGTTTGCCGAGTGCACAACCAGCGAGTGGCATGTGACAGCTCAGAAGCAAGTGACGCTGAGAGACAAGATGGAGAAGCTCAGTGTCACAGGGTGCCCCAACCTGTCCACGTCAGGAGCCGGCCTTCTCTGCAGGGTTGTCTTTGGGGACGCTCTGTGGATTCAGGTGGAGCTTGATGCAGGTGAGTCCGCAGAATTGGGCAGGCAGAGGCAAACTGTGGAGTGGTTGATTTCCTCAAGTCCATCCAGCTAATGCACAAGATTTAATAATTAATAACACTGACCATGTACTGAGGTTTTTTTTGTTGTTTTGTTTCATTTGAGACAAAGTCTCACTATGCAGTTTAGGCTCACCTTAAATTCACTATGTAGCCCACGTTGGGCTTGAACTCATGGCACTCTCCTACCTCAGCCCCACAAGTGCTGCGATTACAGGTGACCTGCACCCCACTTGGCCCAAATTGGTTTTTTAGCTATCATTTCTTTGGCACCTCTATGTGCGACACACTGTTCTAAGTGCTTTTCCTATGCTAGCCCATTTAGTACATACTAGCCCTTGTCTCTGTTAGAGATGAAAAAATAGTGGCCCAGAAAGCTTCAGAAATTTCCCCGAAGTCACAAGGCCAGAATGCCAGGGGCAGCTCCCACCTTTCCCAAGCCCTGCTTTGAATGCTCATAGTCCTCTCTCAAGAATTTCCACACCACTTTCTATTGGAGGAATTTGAATGGGATGATGTAGGACCTGGGGGGTGTACCCCAGCTTGGAATAGCCATGTGTGCCCTCAGTCAGGGCTAATGTTCAGCTGTACACACTGGTAATGCCATACCAGCTGTTATGGCTAGGATCCATTCTGATTGGTCACAGTGTCATTTCTAATTTGGTCACAGAGGCATTTTAATTGGTTATTGCATCTGTTTTGATTGGCCGAGGTACCCATTCTGATTGGTCACAGCATCTTTTCTGATTGGTCACAGCATTCATTCTGATTGGTCATGGCATCCATACTAATTTGTTACAGAATTCATTTTGATTGGCCACAGTGTCCATCTGATTCCTCAAAGATCCATTCGAATTGGTTGGTGCTCACACAGTTTTGGGTGCTTTTTAAAATGTCACCCCTCCTCCCAGTAGAGACCATCTCGCTATGATGGGTCCTTAGCCCAGGCAGCATCTTTTGATGAGACAGATCCAGTCTGAGATCTGGACGGGGCCTGTTGATGTAACCAGCACAGCTCAGGGACTCAGTTTGACCTCGCTCACCACCTGGAGCCCTGCTCTTGCAATACTGTGATGGTGTTTAATGGGCTTTGACACAGGACTCATGGGGGTCCTTTCTGTACTTATGGGCTTGTTGGCAAAAGCCGGCTGAGACATGCACTTGGGGACACTTAAAATAACTCTTCCTGTATTTATTAATTCCACAAATATAATTGAGTGCTGACTCTTTGTCAGATGCAGGGGACACAACAGTAAACATGAAGGGTAGACGTCCTCCTGTCCTGGGGCTTATGTTACCATCATCACCACCACCATCGTCATCATCATCATCATCAAAAAAAACCAGTAGTTTGGCTTCTACTGGAAAGAATCCTCATTTGTTGGTGTAAATCTGACTAAAAGGCAACCGTGACAGCCCCTTAGGACAACCATCTGCAGACTGTAAGCGAGCCTCCCTTCTGGGCACAGGCTGAGCTCCTTGCTGGTAGGTCCAGGCAATGCCAGGGCAGGCAGAAGAAAACGCTTTCCTCAGCTCCTGCCCAAAGCAAGCCTGGAGGTTGCTTTTCATGCTTACAGATCAGCCCACCCCATGCAGGACGCTGCTTTCTCCACTTCCTCCCACAAGGGTATCGCTATCAACACAATGTTCTAGTGTTTTCTGTTCAAAACTTCTAGGTCTAGCTGTAATCCCAGAACTCTAGGAGGCTGAGGATCATAAGTTCCAGCCCAGCCTGGGCAACTTAGTGACTTAGTGAGACTCAGTCTCAAAATAAAATAAAATAAAACAAAACAAAATAAGATAAAATAAAATAAAGGGCTAGGAATGTAGTTCCATACAAGGGCCCCGGGTACAATCCCAGTATGGGAAACATACACACACACACACCACAAAAACCAAAATTTCTAGGTCCAAGAGTAACACATGCATAGTAACCCATAGTTACTCTTGGACCTAGCATAGTATATATAAATAAATTAGAATATGTAAATGGGCAGAGAGGACCCAAAAGTAAAAACATATTTACTGCTTAACTCAAAACACAGAGATTATCAGTGTTAACATTTGGGGAGGGGTTGTGGTGGTGCTCTATCCCTCCATATTTCTTTACATCTATGTCTATGTCTATCTGACATCAGAACTTGAGTCTAAACCATCACAGGACAGCCCAGTGCATGACTATCGCAACATTCTTCCATTTTTCTAGCCCATCTAGGAACAGGGGTGACTTACACTGTGCTCTCGGGTAGCACAACCCTGGCTGAGTTCACCACCCAGCAGGGCTCGCTGCCCTACAATCTGACCCTGGATGGAGACACCCAGGACCTGCTGGGCCCTGGGCAGCACCTCCTGGAGATCCGAGCCCGAAGCCACAGCTCCGCTTCCGCGCCCTCCCGGAACATCACGGTCCAGCTTGTGGAACTGTTGTCGGGGCTGCAGGCCACCTGGGCTTCCGCCTGCATGGAGCTTGGACAGGACCTGTTGATCAATGTCTCCATTGCTCATGGCACCCTGGAATGGCTGACCTTTGAGGTCACAGGACTCAATGCAAACTTCTCCCAAGAGGAAGAGAGCTTCGGGGAGCCATCTGGGACTTACAGGGTGGTAGTTCCTGTTGAAGGTACTTAGTGTTTGTGGCCGCCCTTCCACACCTGCCTCCTCTTCTCATTCTGATTGGTGCCCCAGGTCCTGCCAGTGTGTCCTGGGTCACCAAGTAGGGTCACCAAGCCGCGGGGCTCCTCAGCTTTAGCACTTCTGATATATGGTGCTGGACACTCCTTGTCATAGCAGCTGTCCTGTGCACTGCATGGTATTAAGCCTCATCCCTCATCTCTACCTACTAGATGCTAGTTATACCAGTGCCCCAAGTTGCAACAGCCAAAAATATTTCCAGATACTGCCAAAGGTTCCCTAAGACAGAGTCGCCCCTCTGAGAACCGCTGGAAGAGAACAGGTATATTCAGATTTCCTCTAACAGGGACCAAGCAAGGGACAGCAGCAGGGATAATAAATGCAAAAAATCAGTGGAACTTTGCCAAGTATCCAGGGTCCACCTTGGATCGGGCAGAATCCAGAGCTTTCAGAAACTAGAACATACGGACAGTGCAGAGGCTGTGACCCACCCTCCTCGGGGCTCTGTCCCCCACCACTCCCACAAATGTTACAGTGGGGGAGGTTTAGTCCTTACTGATGGACAAAGGCGCTGTATGTCCTGGAACTTTTGTGCTCACTCTAAGGCGATTAACAGACTTCTCCTCCCTCTAAAACCAGCAGTTTGGGCCACTCCAAGGGAGCAGAGTGGGGTTGGAGAGAGGGAACAGATGAGGCTAGTACAGGGGCATTTGTGTGTGGAGGTGCTGGCTCGGGCCTTGTTGGCCTGGTCTCAGGGAGAAGCCACCTCTGGTAGGAGCTTCCAGGGCACGTGCTGGACCCCTGCTCCCGGGATGGGGTGGTGCCACCCTTTGGCTAGCCACGAGTGAGCACCTGCTTGTCTTTCCACACTCAGCTCCAGCCCCGGCTCCAGCCATGAACCATTGCTTTTCCTCCTGAGGTTGAGGTGACCCCACACCATGCCTACAGGGCCCTGTGCCAGCTTCTGCCATGGCTTGGTTTCCTGTTCACATGTCTATTCGACAATAAGTTTCCTGAGGACAGGGACTGTGTTCCTCCACTTCTGTGTTCCCAGGACTTGCCCTGTGCCTGATATACAGCAGGCGCTCACTAAATGCTGGGAGGATGAAGGCTTCTGGTTCCACCCTCTGCATGGACTGGAAAAGCCGCCACAACTGCGCCCTTCTCCTTTGCATTGCAGGTACCTTTCTGGTCACCGTGCTGGTGAGAAACGCCTTCTCGAACTTGAGCTTGGAGATGGGAAACATCACGGTCACAGGCAAGATTTCTCTGCTGCCAGGAGTCCAGGGCACTGCACAGGGTCTCCCGAGGGCCCCTCCACACAGGGCAGCGAATCACACCATGTTCTGCAAATATTCGAAATTCTCTGGCAGTGACCAAAAATATTAGAAAAATACTACAGCTGTACTGAACATGCATGGAATGTTTTCTCTTGTCACTGTTCCCTAAAGAGTAACAACTATTTATATAGCATTTACATTATGTGGGGAATCATAAGTAAACTAGAAATGTTTAAAAAGTGTACAAGTCAGGCTAGGTATGTAGCTCAGTGGTAGAGCACTTGCCTAGCCTCTGAGAGGCCTTGGGTTCAAACCTCAGGACTGCAAAGAAAGAAAGAAAGAAAGAAAGAAAGAAAGAAAGAAAGAAAGAAAGAAAGAAAGAAAAGAGACCGTGTGCATGTTATATGCAAAGTACTATTCCATTGTGTTTAAGGGGCTTCAGCAGCCTTGAATTTGGGTATCTATGAGATGTCTTTCTTTCTTTCTTCCTTTTCTTTCTTTCTCTCTGCTCTTGCAGTATTGGGGATTGAACCCAGGGCTTCTCACTGAGCTACACCCCCAGCCCTTTTTTATTTTTATATTTTATTTGGATACAGGGTCTCACTAAGTCACTAAATTGTCCAGACTGGACTTGAAGTTGTGATCCTCCTGCCTCAGCCTCCCAGAGTGCTGGGGTGAAGATCCTGTAACCAGTTCCCTGCAGATACTGAGGGACAACTAACATTTAACTACTGACCTGGCATTCAGAGGCAGGGGAGTTTGTATTTGTTATGATGTTTTAGGCTGCATGTAATAGAAAGTCCCAACCTGAGTGGCTGGAAGTTCTGAGCTTTCTTCTCTGACACAGGAAGAAGCTAGGAGGTAAGTAGCTTCAGGGTTGATTTAGTGGGTCAGCGATGCCAGCAAGGACCCAGGCTCAGTCTGTCTTTCTGTTGTGTCATCCTTGAGCTTTGGCTTTGTCCTTAATCTTTGTCCCATGTGGGTCAAGATGGTGACTGTGGGAACTCTGAGAAGCAAGGACCGGAAAGCAGTTTAAACAGGCTTAGTGAAAAGGAAATTTTATCAGCTCACAGAATGAAAAGTCCAGGGGGCAGATCCGCCCTAAGCACAGTGAATCCATCACCAGCGTCTTCAGGAAGCTGATCCTTTCCATCCTTGGTTCTGTGTTGGCTTCTTCCTGATTCTTTCTTCCCCAGTGGTAGCAAGATGGTGCCAGGCTCTGATCCTGGTCTCCAGATGACACAGACCAGCCATCATTGGGAATCTGCAGCGCAGGTCCTAAGGCTCCTCAGGCTGGTCTGGGTTCAGTTCACGTTCCCTCTGTTCCCTCTGGACCAGCTGCTGAGACCCAGGGGACCTGGCACTGTGACTGGGGGGCCTAGGATCACAGGGGCACCCGGAGCATGGTGAAAGCTCAGCTCCACCCAAACCACGGCAGAAAGGAGGGGAGAGATGGTGTCCCAGGGAAGATGGCACGAAGGCCGGGGCATGGGTGCCTGCATGTCCACTCTGCTGTCCACAGCCCTCCTTTTCTATGGGTGGGATATGAGGCCCAGAGAAGCTCATTAACTTTGCAGAAGTCCCTGAGCTAATTCACGACAGGAACAGAGAGGCAGCAGCTATTTCTCTTTTTTTTTTTTTTTTTTTTTTTTGGTGCTGGGGATCGAACTTGGGCCCTTGTGTTTGCAAGGCAAGCACTTTAACTACTGAGCTAAATCCCCAGCCCAGCAGCTATTTCTCTTGACTTCACCCAGGGTTACTAAACTGTGTTCCTTCTTAAAGTTAAGAGAGCCCTCTATCTGGTGTCTTAGCCTGCTTTGTATGATTTCGTTTTGTTTTGTTCTGGTTTGGTTTGTTTTTTTGAGACAGGGTCTCACTTTGTAGTTCAGGTTGGCCTTGAAGTCACTTTTAGTCCACACTGGCCTTATATCCTCCTGCTTCAGCCTCCCAAATTCTGAGATTACAGCTGTGCGCCACTGCACCTGACTACTAGCTCTTTATAGATGTTGAGTTTGTGAAGCAATAGGATAAACAGCACAGCACCCAGTGCTCCTGCAGCCCTGAGAAGCAGGCTGGCTTCAGTCTCACTTCTAGAGGCGGAAACTAAGGCTCAGAAAGAATAAGCTACCCAGGTTTGCACAGCCTGAAGAAGCCACTACGAGGCTGTGGACAATCAGCTGGTGCACTGTGCCCACCTCTCAGCAGCCCTCTCTCCTCACTCTACATTTGTGCCAGCAGTTTGGTAGCTTGAGCTCCACCCAGGCAGGGATATTTGCACCATGGAAACTAGCACATGCTACATCCAGGCTTCTCACCCTGCCCATCAAATGGCAGTTGATCACTGACACCACAAAGATGCGCTCAGTGAACCCTAAAGCCTGTTTCACCTATCCTGGCAGCTGCCTCTTCCTTAACTACCAAAGAAACATCTTTAGCCTAGACATGATGGTTTTGCTTTTGAGCCGTTTTCCTATGACCTGAATGTTTGCTATTTTCCCCTAAACCAGGACACAGGGAAGAGCTAGGGAGGAAGGAGCCAGGGACCAGTATAGGTCCCAAGTTTCTGCCTCGATGACCCAATTATGCCAAGGAGGCCCTGCCCCCTAATAGCCCACTGCACCATGAGCTCATCAGTGAGTTCACCTCCCTAGTTAGTGCCCTCGAGAGCCAACCACCCTTGAGGTGTCTTCACCAGCAATCAAGAAGAACCATCGCACCTCCCAGTGCCTGGCACTACAGCACAAACCACAAGCCCACCGGGCTGTCTTTTGATAACCCGTTACAAGGTTTCCCACCACAGCTCACCATTTACCCCACTGTGTTCACAGCCCCTTCAGGTCTCCAAGAACTGTCTGGAATGAAGGCTGAAGAAAAGAGTGTGAGTATCTTTTAAAAACACTTAACTTTGCAAGAAAATGATGCCCAAGAGCTGTGTTTTAGTTTTGAGTTTTGTTTTTTTGGTCCCAATAACCAAAGCACTAAGAATCCCTGAGGTTTCTTCCATTTTCTGGGCCAAGAGGCCCAGAAAAACTGAAATGAAACAAACCATGTCTGCTAACCACAAGAGAATTATGCTGTAAATCAACAATAAGCATTTAGGAGCTATAAATACCTCTCTGACATCCTAAAAATTAAACAGCACACTTCTATAAAAGATGAATGGACCAGAGAAAAAAATCACAAAGGAAATTAGAAAATATTTCTAGTTGAATAATGATTATAATATAACCTATCCAGATTCATGAGATACAGTTAATGCAGTACCTAGAGAGAGATATAGCTTTTAATGCTTATTCTAGCAAACAAAAGCAGACCTGGTGGCACATGCCTGTAATCCTAGCACTCAGGAGGCTGAGGCAAGAGGATTGCCCTGAGTTTGAGGCCAACCTGGGCTATAATAGTGAGTTCAAGGCCAGCCCGAACTACATTAAGAAACTCTGTCTCAAAAAATTTTTTTAAGTTTTAAAAATAAAACAACACCAAAAAGAAAGCAAGAATTTTCCATTTAGTTTTTATAGCAAGACTGAGTCTTCAACTCCTTGCTATTGACATAGATCAATCAGCACGTGTTTATTCAATACAAAAGACTACGGGCCACCTACAGTGTTCAAAGGTGGGCATTAGGGGCTGGGAAATGATAGTGAATAGATATGGTCCCTGCCTTCATGAAGCCTGCTGAAAGAGGCAAAGTAGAATTAAGGAATGAAGAATTATGGTAAGTGCCTAATAGGGTGCGGTGACTTGGATAGGCCTTGGATGCCCGGCCAGGAGCTTGTGCTCCACCCTATTCTGGGCCAAGCATTCCAGGCCGGAGCAAGGTCCTACCAGAGCTTACTCCAGAACACAAAGCACTGTGAGCCTGCCGACCCTCTTCCCAGAACCCACGTGCTTTCTGTGCTTGCCTTCTTGGTGACGTTCTGGAAGCCTGTCCCCCAGGGAAACGTGCCTGGCCCCACTGTCTCATTTACAAAGGTAGCAGCTGTGCACGTCTCTCCAGGCCAGACATGACACTTGCAGACGATCCATAGCAACCCCAGCAGTCAGACACAATCAACCCCTGGAGGAGCAGATGCTCAGAGACTCGGAAACGGGCTGAGGCCACAGTCTGAGCTTTGGCTGAGCCTAACCTGCTACCTCCCTCCTCCACCTTCTCACGATTCCCTGGGATGCTCCCTACCAGGGCACGGTTACTGCTGAGATTTATGTGCCTCTTTCCTGCCTAGCTTCTTCACGGATCTGCAGGCAGAAAAGGCAGGGCCTGGCACAGCATGGCCTCAGTCAGCACAGTGCAGGTATGGTGGGCCTTGAGTCCACCCTTGGCAGAAAGTCCCTTCCCCAGTGACTCTGAGGGACAAACTCCAGCCCTGTGAGGGGAACCCAGTGGCTCAGCCAGGGTTCTGCCCTGCCTCAAGCCTCACACCATGGCCTCTCTTGGCAGCACATGGGTTGGCAGCAGCTCCCCTCAGTGAGGCCGACAACCACGGGGCCACCACTCACCAGTGGCTGCTTCCTCTGCAGAGAGACAAGTGGAACGTGGAGCTGTACGCTGAGCCGGGTCTGTACGTGGATCCTTTCACAACTGTCACGCTGGGCTGGCCAGATGACAACAGGGACTTACGCTTCCTCTGGTCCTGTGGTACGTGGTGTGAGAACTCTTGGCTTGTCCTTTCTCACTAAGAAGCAAGGAAGTGCAGTCAGATTTCATTGACCTTCTTCCTCCTCTTCAGACTGGCCTTACTTCTGCCTGACATTCTGGGTAACACATATGGTGCCAGGGATCAGAAATTCCATGCAAATAGGAGGTGGAAAGTAGTGGCAAACCAAGGCAGGGTGGCCCTGATGGAAGGTGACTGTGGATTTAGAGAATTAAAGACAATAATATACCCTAAATCCAGGCATGGTGGCACATATCTGTTATCGCAACACTCAGGAGGCTGAGGCAGGAGGATCACTGAAAATTCAAGGCCAGCCTTGAATTTTCTTCAAACTACATAGTGAGTTTGAGACCAGCCTAGGCCACATCATGATTTCAAGGCCAGCCTGAACTATATAGTAAGACCCTGTTTCAAAAAACCAATAAGTAAATAAATACATAAAAATAAACCCTAAAAACTCAGGCTGCTTTTTAAAATTATCTAATGCAGTTGCAATTCCAAACAATGTCAGAGATCAGTGATGAAATATTTCTTCCCTCTGGGGTGGGTGGATCCCTCACTCTCTCTCCTCCCTCTTGAGAATGTCACCGCGGGAGCCTAGGAGGAGCATGACTTGGGCACTTTTTGACAAACCAACGTTGTAGCACCGGATTTTAGAAGCAGGTGGCCTTCTTTTCATAGGGCTATAACCAAGCTACATGCACCTTCTGTGAGAGATGAAAGGAATGTTGCTCATACTGTGCACATTGCTTTTGTTACCCTTTTCCTAGAACAGCATAGCCTGCATGTTTTACTGTCCTGGTGGTTTCTAATCTGTCTTGATCTCCATAATAGCTGTACAATACACTGTCAAGTTGATCTATGACCGGGCTGGGGGTTTAGCTCAGTGGTTAAAGTGCCTGCCTAGCAAGCACAAGGCCCTGAGTTCAATCCCCAGCACCAAAAAAAAAAAAAAAAGTTGATCTATGACCTTTATTCAGCAGAACCATTTTTTTGGATATTTAGGTTATTTCTAATTGTTTGCTATTGTAAACAACACTGCTATGAACATCCTTATAGTTCTGTCTTTGTTTACATCTGTGGCTGCTTTCATAATTAAATTTCTAAAAATGGAATAACTGGGTTGGAAGTCATGCAAAAAGTTTGAGGCTTTTGACATTATTTGCTACATGGCCATGACATCTTTCTGCCCGGGTCTTCTCCAGTGCACAGGTGCCCCGGCCCCTCCCATGTGCCTGCCTGGCCATTGTGGAGCCTTGGGTATAGGCCTGCACTGTGTCTGTGCAGTGGGGGTCAATTCCCCAGCCCCCTGCAGCACCATCCCTAAAACCCACAAGTGACTTTCATTTTCTTTTTTTAAAAATCAAAATCTCAAGCTAGGCGTGGTGGTGCAAGCCTGTAATCCTAGGACTTGGGAGGCTGAGGCAGGAGGATAACCATGAGTTTAAAGCCAACCCGAAGTGCATAGGGAGACTGTGTCTCAAAAAACCAAAAAAAAGAAGGAAAAAAAAAAAGAAAAAAGTCAAATCTCTGGAGCTAGTGTTGCTAGTCCTGACCCTTTTCTTCCAAAGCCCTCAAACCAGAAGGGAACCACGAGTGCCTGGTTCACAGTTCAGGGTTCCTGATACGTGACAGCACTTCTGTTTCTCTCAGGGCGCTGCTGGGCTCAGTGGCATGACTGTGTCAAGAGGCAGCTGCTCTGCACAGACCAGAGGGAGCTGGTGGTCCCGCCGTCCTGCCTGCCACCGCCGGACTCGGCTGTCTCCCTGCACCTGGCTGTCCTGAGGGGCCAGAAGCTGGAGAGCAAGGCAGAGCGGTGCCTCTACGTGTCCGCGCCTCTGGGCCTCAGGCCTCGGGTCAGGTGGGCATGGGGACCTGCTCCTCCAGGGCTGGTACTGAGCACCGGAGGCTCTGTCCTCCTTCCTGGTCAGCACGTAGGAAGGAAGGAAGGGAGGGACAGTGGGCAGGTCTGTGACAACTCCCCCTCCAGGGGTCAGAGAGGGCTTTCGGGGGCCAGCAGAGATGAGGAGGAGGAGGAGCTACAGGGAAAGAGAGCCACAGAGGGAACGAGAGGGGAAAGGGAGGAACAGAAAATAATCAGCATGCAAGAGGCCAGTGTGGAGAGGAGAGAGGGGCAAAAAGTGCTGGAAGCACAGGAGGGCCTAGCTCAGGCAGGGCCTTGCAGTCACGTTGGATTTGGGCCCTTTATCTGAGGATACTAGAGAGAGCCGCCCAAGAGTCTGAGTCAATGGGACTCAGTTGTGTCTTGCTTCAAAACACTCTGCTAGCAGGGTGCAGAAGGGCTGGAAGAGGGCAACAGTGGCCTCAAGTAGGTGACTCAGGCAAATGCAGGCATCAACATAAGAGCAGGAAGTAGCTTGGACCATCAGCAGGGCCCTGCAGGCAGTGCATGCTCAAACGGGAACTGACCACAGACAGGAAATGAAGTTCTATTTGCAGGTGTGGACAGGTCTAAGGGAACAATCCAGGTGACAAGGCAGACAGGAAGTCATCACTCCAAGGACTGTAGGGATGGAAGTAGGGTGGCATGACCGGAAGCACCTGTGAACTGTAGCTGTGGGAGTGGGACCTCCCAGCAGGAGCCCTGGTCCTGGCCGGAGGGGCACAGCTGCTGCCAACTGCAGCTCCCCAGGGAAGGCGCATGGCTGGAGGTGACATGCCCTCTCTCCTCGCACCCTCTGTCCTCTCCCAGCGCTTCCCCGTGCTGGGCCAAGCAGAAGCAGGGGGTGCAGGAGCCTGGGTGCTACGGTCCGCAGGGCCGGACTCAGGGCCACAGCCTCGAAGAGCTGGAGAGTGGTGCGGTGGGGCTGGTGGAGACTGCCCAGCACACCTGTGCGGGACAGACGAGAAGAGAAGTGGGAAGAGTCGAGAGCTTAGGAAATTGAGATCGAAAGGACCCTACGGATGGATTGAACACACAACAAGTGGCCTCTCAGGGAGGGAGTAGGACAGCACCTGAAGGCCCAGGATCCAGATCCAGACACGAGGGCCCGTGTTCCATCCACTCACATAGGAGTGTATCACCTGGGACGTCACACAAGCTCTCTGATCCCAAGGCGTCCCCGTGTGCTCTGGGGGTCACACACAGGGCTGCTGTAAGCATCAGACATGCTGATACCTGTGGATGTTGCTTCTGCTTGGCACTTGTGCCATGAAGCCACAGTCTTGCTATTACGAGAACTAAAAAGAATCACAGAAGTTGCCTGGTGAGGAATCCAAGGCTGTGCCGGGGACGGGATCTGGCCAGGTCCCGGTGAATGATGGGAGTCAGGCAGGGCACCACCCATCTCTGTCTGCAAAGGTGTGTCCTGGTTTGGACTGGAGCTGTGGCTGCTGTTATTCTATCTTGCATTCGGCAGAAGGGCATTTCCCACCCTCTCTAAGGACTTTGACAGAGTGAGAGACCAGGCAGGGGGTCCCGAGGCCTGAGGGAGCTTTCCCCTCTTGTCCTCTGTCTCCCTCTCAGCTGTCAGCGGAACTGCCGGCCAGTGAACTCTGATGACGACGTTCTGCTCAGGGTCACACTGGAAGGGGACAGCCCAGCAGCCATGTTCAGCTGGTACTTAGACAGTCCCTCCCCAGAGCAGGTGAGACACGAGGACCGCTCAGAACGGAAATCACCCGATCCTTGATGGGCCAGACCTGTGTTGAAGGCTGGGGTCAGCAGGGTCGGGTGACAGCCATGGGGAGGAAGGAGGGAATCTGCTAGGACAAGTGGGCAACGAGGGGAAAGCTACGGGGCCTGCACCAGTCTCTTCTGGCTGACGCCCATCCCCAGTGCCATGTGGTAGCTGATGGGTATGGGACTGAATGGTCCTGTGCCCTTCCCAGAGAAGGAAACATCTGCAGAGCACCTTCCCCTCCTGAACCCACTTCCGTCCTCCATTCATCCTCTGCCCTGGTCACTCCTTCCCCACCCAGCTGGTTCCCTAAAAGCTGTACTTTCATGAGTGACCTGCACACAGAGCCCCGTTTCAGGCTCCACTTGCAGCGATCCCGACCTAAGACAGCTGGAGCCAGCCTGTCCACGCTGATATCCATGAAAGTCGGTGACCCTGCTGTCCGTTCATTGGAGATAAACCTGCAAGGCCCCCAGGGGCCAGAAGCCACCATCCTGCTGAGGCCACTGGCCTGACTCCAGCCTCTTTCAGGCCAAGCCCCTCCCGGCTGCCTGCAGACTCCCAGGGTTTCAGCCGAGGTCCCCAGCCCTTCTGCAGAGCAACAGCTCCATGCTGCTGCTGGACAGCAGCTCCCTGAGGTCCTGGGGACAGGTGATCCGGATCCGAGCCACTGGTAAGAAGCCTCCCACCCTGGTAGGGGACCAAGACAAACCCAGAGATGGCAAAATAGGGGGCTTTGGCATAATATGGGGGCAGGGCACAGGCCCTGGAGTGAATCCCACCACTACAGCTTTCCACCTGGAGGTTGTCTGCCTCGCCTCAGTTTCCCCACATGTAAACCAGGGTGAGATTTCAGGAGAATGACAGAACAGGCAGGTCAGTGGGACAGACAGTTCATCCGCACAGGTCACACAACTGCCTATCCTGTCAGGAGAATTCAGGCTGCTCACGTGAAAGAAGCCCAGCGTGGGAAATGCAGATTCTCAGCAACAAAGAGTTCAGTGATTATCCTTTTTAGGAAGAATTGCTTAGAGTCTGTATTTCCTAAAGTGACCCTTAGACACCCACATCAGGGTAAACTACGGACTGGTTAACTGGATACTGCTGGGTCTACCCCATGCCATTTGAATTGAGTTTAGGTGAAGGAATTACTTGTAATTGATTAAAATTCTTGCTGGGTGTGGTGGCACATGACTGTAATCCAAGCACTCAGGAGGCTGAGGTAGAAGAATCGCTGCAAATTTGAGGCCAGC